>OX451387.1:4065477-4222487 GCA_949629135.1 Eremobia ochroleuca
GTACCAGTCTGGAAATAACAGGTACAGTCCTTTCAAAGTTAGTTTTTTTTCTGAATTTGCATCACTGTCAAAATCTTTATGTGAATCTTTATTAGTGATCTTTATTCACGTCACAAAAAGGTTGTTGTTGTGTTTTGCCACTGACTAGTCTGTCGAAATCAAAGTGATCTTTATTCTCGTCACAATAAGGTTGTAGATGGGTTGCTGCTGAGGTGACATAACTATGAAAAGACTAGGTATCATACATTTAATTTTAGTATAGTGAAACAGACCTTATTGTCAGTTTTATAATTATGGTTGTACAATGTACAGCTCTCGTCTTGTAAGTTTGCCGCTCTGAAGTCGGCAACAAATGACTGCGCAGTAATCAATCATTGCCTAGCCTTTTCCTATGTTGGAGTCGGCTTACAGTCTAACAGGATGCAGCTGAGTACCAGTATTTTACATAGGACGACTGCCAATCTGACCTCCACAACCCAGTTATTGGGTAATACTAAACCCCTTGGTAAGTCTGGTTGTCAGACTTACGGGCTTCTTACGACCCGTAACGACTGTCAAAGATCCACGAATAACAGCCGGGACCAACAACGGCTTAACGCGCTTTCCGAGTCAAGAAGGGGTCTTGATACGTAAATATGGTCACCCATCCACGGACCAACCACGGCGAGCGTAGCTTACCCGTGCGGCTGTTATTATATCCATAAGCCCCACTGCACATTAATCAATATCAATACTAATTCAGCAGAGCGCTATGTAATGCACATCGGAACTTTTGGTTCAGAGCGGGGTGCGTGGATGCAAGTAATGGTATGTATATTTTAACAGTATTGATTCTGATATTCAGCTGCAACCTTCCATCATCTTATCTATGATGTTCAAACACTAATCGAATTTAAAGTGGATTTGACACGACGACCTAATCAATAACAACATGGCGGCTTTCAACACATTCAGCTGATCAAATAAAACAAAATAAGAAAATCTTATCTTATGCTTTTATTAAAAGTATTGTACAACGTGTTTAATTAACTTATTATTTTTATACAATTACTCAGACTTATGCTAGATTATATTTATTTCACTTACATTATAATAAATTGTTATAAACAATTTAAATCTCAAATGTTTTCTTTCTTCACGAAAGCATATTCTTATTCGTAAAACGAGACCCCACCGGAAGGCAACTGTCAAACTCGTGTTAAGTTCTTTCACAGATATTTTACCTCTAATTTTGGGTCATGTCCAAATTACAGTGATCTTTATTCTCATTGTAGTAAGGTTGGGTTGGTTTGCTCTCAAAATAAAAAATAAATCAAATCTGTCAAAATGATTGTGATCTTTATTCTCGTCACTATATGGTTGCTCTTAAGTTGCTGCTGTCAGAGGTAAAATAATTGTGAACGGACGGTACATTTCTGTAAACTCGGATTTTACATACTTAACTGTCAAAATCTCAGTGGTTTTTTATTTTCGTTACTACAAGGTTGCTGTTGAATTGCTGCTGTTAGAGGAAAAGTATCTAATTGTGAAAGGACTGTCGTTGGCTATTCAGCTTTCACACCTCAGTCAGCTAATCACAGCAGCTACAGTATCTGGCTTTACTTGTGGTAACCAAGTGTACAAACACGCTGTTGAATGTGTGTGCAAATTCAGGAGCTCTCGGTACCGTCCGAGACACGGGCAAAGTCGAAGTGTGTGCGTGCGCTATGTGCTGATGCTACTCGTCTTCTAAACACACATTCACAGCGTGTTTCTATACTTGGTTACCACTAGTAAAGCGCGCGTCGCTTCGAAATGGCTACACTGAGAGCCGCGCGCCGCTCGACCTCTCGCTGTACCTACAACAGAGAGCGCGCGAAGTGTGTAGTTCACGTTATCACGTTAGTGTAGCCATAGCATAACATGAGTCTGATAGTTCGGTATTTTTTTCCGGTTAGGCCTTTTGGAAACAGTGCGTTTTAAAGGAAAATAACTACCTAGGTATCTAATTCATTTCGATATGTATTCTTACATTATGTCCTGTCACTGGAACAAAAAATAATGATATCTCTCTCATTTTGTACAAATTCTCGTCGATACCGTACCTATTATTTTTAATTCAATATAACATTTAATTGAATTTAATAATATCACAGCACTGTTTTTTCTACTTCGCTGTGTTGCCAACGCAACAGATACCTACCTACTCGTATCTACCTAATAATAAAATTATTATTAGATCTGCATTACAACCTAAGTTATTATACGAGCGAAAGCTCATTGTAGGCACAAAATGTGAATACCAAATAAATAAACTAAAGTGGTGACGCGAAAAGCACTTGCGCAAGAGTCTTAGGGCAAGATTCACAGATCGCACTGACTTTAATAAGTAAAGTAAGTGTCGCATACAAATAAGAAAATTGTTCTTATCTATTAACGCTTATATTCGTATGTGACGCTTGCTCGCATTCGTTTATACAAATACAAACATCACAGGCGTAAGAATAAGTTTCATATTAGTATGGAACAATTATTTAGCAAAGTGAAAGTGACATATGTGAAGTACACCCTTAGAATGCGAATAAATGTCGAATTTATGTCACAAATAACTTTCAGACTTGTTATTGTCGTAAAACGTACTATCTACATTGACTTATATCTACTTCAATATAAAAAGCTTCAGGCATGAAAAATCGTTAAAAAGTTCTGCTGGCTCTACACAATGCCACCCTAAATGCGTAACACAATATTACAATTTTAATCATTTTGAAAGATATTTCTAATCCATTGCTTCATATGTTCGAAAAATTCGTCTGCTCAACAACGTAAATAACGCAATGAATGTTGTTGAACTGTCAAAATGTAAGCCACTCCTACTGTTGTTGTGTTACGCAATCTCCCCGCTGGTCCAAATTGGTGATATTTGGTGGTCTATTATTGGATGGTTGCTTTATACACGTTTGTATGTAGGTACAGCTGAACAAAAGCTGTATTATAAGATTATCTATTTATACCTATTATTAGAACTATGTAAAACTATGAATTGACCAAAGACTTCTGAGCAAAATATTTTGTCTACCCGTTTCTAAATTATTGAGAGATTTGAACATACAACCAAAGATTGAAATCATTAGATTTAATTCCACTAAGTGAATAACACTCAAAATGGTGTCCATACTGAGAGAGAGCTCACACATGAATATAAAGATTTCCATGACGCAAGTCAAGTCACTGCGCCATTGTGTCAAAACGAAACAGAAACTCATCTATCTTTCGATGCGGTAGGGCGTATCTAACGATTTAAATCTTTGCATACAACTGTTTATATCTAGCCTAAGTTTGCGTAGTCTAGCATTGAACAAGAATTAATTTTCTAGTAACAATCTTAACAATATTGGAAACTTCAACTAGAATCTGGAATTAAGACCTAGACAATCTTAACAGCTAAGGCTGGTGACCTATTTTAACATTTTTTTGCTCAATATCACAAAGCGATAACAATTAATTCAAAACTCAAACTGCGACTTACCCACGTAGGGTAACTCTGAACTTAGCTACGTAGGATAAGTCTGCACTTACCCACGTAGGGTAAGTCGGAACTTACCTATTTAGGGTAAGTCTGCACTCACCCACGTAGGGTAAGTCGAAAATTAGCTAGGTAGGGTAAGTTTGCACTTAAGCACGTAGTCGGAACTTAGATACGTAGGGTAAGTCTGTACTTACGCTCCGCAGGTAAGTCGACTGAAACCGGCAGATCGGCGGCGGCAGAAGTGATGTCTTAAGTCAGCTTCACGGGTCAGCTTCTATGATCGGTTGCTGTTATTTTGATCAACCAATCACAACGGCATTGTGACAGGATTTCAAATAATGGGGATCGGTGGCAATGAAAAATGCCAAATTAGGCAATTCTATTTTGTCACTAGGCAAATCGGCGGCGTGTATAAACGCTATCAGCGCAATTAGCGCGCGGCGCAATCGCGCATTAGCACTGTTTAATTGAACGAAAATGCCTTCATAATAAAATTCGAACCCGTGACAAATTATGTAGGCACCTTGGAACAATGAGGCACTCCTTATTACAAGCGTTTTCAAATTATTATTTACATTATACAACCTAATGTTTTAAATTAGCACAATAATTCTGCTTAAACTTAGGTACAGACGGCACATTAGTTATGTGTGCAGGCAACTACGCCAGAATGAAGAAGTTTCCTTTTTTTTAATGGATTTATTATCAAAATGTAAAATGAAACAAAACTGGAAGAATCATTAAAATCTCTGTAGAAATTAAAAAGTTATAGGAATTTGAAATTGCGCTTGAAAGAATAATTTCGTTACACGCGGCGCTCCAGCGTGTGACGTCATTTGACCTAGACGACACGCGACTCGTATTCGCTGAGTACGTACAAATTTATTGGTGTGTATAGTCACTTGCCCCGTTCGAGTCGTATTTGGTTTATTACACGATGGCTGAGGTTAAAAAATACGCCTGCAAATATTGTATTGAACTAACGTGTCAAAGCACTACAGTTAAAAACCCCAATATTTTATTTTTCTTGTGCCAAAATCATAGTTGTAAGTTAGATTGTGTGGCTGATGAAAGTTAAAAAATCCATCACAGCTGTGTATATATTTGCCTAATATTGATCTATATTAGGCAAATTATCACTTTGTCCTTTTACGAAGCCTTCTTCCATGATAGTGAATTAAAAATTACACACTTATAAATAAAATAAAAAAATAACTGTACGTAAATTATTTCAAACGGCGCGAGAGCCCTGGGGCGACTAAGAAACGAATACTTAAACGATTTGTTGTAAAATGATCTCGGATATGTCAAATGAAGTCACAGGCGAATCCGCAACCACCAAAGACTATTATAACCACTTGACTGCGTATACAGTGCCCCGACGCACGAAAACTATTAGTATTTTGTCGCCTATGTATAGGCTACGGTACTAGTAGCAATTTTAGTTGTGCCCAAGTGTTAGACCTGCGTGCACGCTAAATTAATATATATTTTTTTTACGTTTATGCAATTATAACGCATCAAAATGCCTTCATGCGCGGTGAAGTGGTGTGGGAAACATTCTTAGACATCTAGTTACAAAAAGGATGACATAACTTTTCATCGGTACATAAACATTACGAAAAATTATTTTTGATTTAATCAGATTATAAGCCACTGCAGGGGTCTATTTAAAATGGTGGCTGGGTAAACGAGCACACTTTTTAAGTCGCGCGTTGATGTCTTTTGGAAAAGTCTCGTTCTTGTATTAGACAATTCTAATGCTTCTATCCCTTTCTTTCCTTTTGTATGTTTATCGTAAAAAATAGTGCTGTTATCTTTAATAGCTGAAAGTTGATATCGAGAATAATAAAATGAATACATTTTTTATTCAATTCACATACTTTAATAAAATAACTATCTACTATTAACCGACTTCAAAAAAGAAATACCGACGAACTGAGAACCTCTTCGGTTGTCAGTTCGTCGGTTTTTTTTTTTTTTTTTTTGTATAATCCGGGATTTTTTAGTTCTTTCTGTCCCCGACCGGGGCCGATCAGTCCATTTCCGGGATTTTTTTTTGTAATTGATTGATTTTGATTAAATATTATTTCTATGATTTTGATTTAGTATTTATTATAATGTTAAAATCCATTTTATCGATATCGACTATTTTCTCTTAATGAAGTAAAGCAGCCCTAACGATGCAACTTGACCTTGAACTGACCAATTGCAGCCGCGCGTTTTTCCTCATCCCCCGGCCCGCAGTAGTGAGTCGTGTGCTTCGAAGAAATCGGCCCATACGCTCTCTAGTGGTTATATTCTCTATGGCAACCACAGACGTTCCGTACTAAAATACGTAAACTTCAATAATCTATTTCTAAGTAATTTATGATAGATTTCCGACTACATCATGAAACTTCTAAATTGTGCGTACATGCAGAGTGACAAAGTTTACTCTCGTAATGTCTCGCACACAGTAAAAATGCTTGCAAACTTAGGTTTTTGGCTGTGAGTACCTACACAATTTTCCCGCGTCTTAGCCCAGCTTCACACGGGCGCGTTTTTCCGTGGCGATTTTTTTTGCGCGCACTCTATTTTCAACGCACTGCTTGGCGTCGAGAGTTGAAAATCCAACAGTGTGTTTTTTGATGCGCTGGGATGTGCTCTGTTGGATTTTAATGCTCGGCTCCACACCGAGAGTTGAAAATCCAGTGCGCAATAAAATCCCGCTGCGATATTTTTACGTCCGTGCGAACGTGGGCTTAGATACACAGAAAGTTTTTAACACTAACATTACAAAAATCGACAGTCCAAGGCAAATTAACGACCCGAATTTTCTAAACGACTTCAAAATTGCAAAAATATTCTGTAATCGGCCTATATTAATTTAATTACGTATGCTAAAAGAAAGCACCTTTAAGTACATCTGTAGGCAACCCTTGAGAATACTTGGAGCAATGTCTACCATCGGTAGATTCCATGTGAACCGCAATTAGAATGTATAACGTTATGTAATGAGGGCCTTTTGTTTCTCATTTTTCCATTCCGCTTCTTCAATATCTTCTTCTGCTTTCCTGTAAAAGAAAACCATATAATTTTAATAAAGCTGTTTATAATCCCACGATGTAAAGGGATACTACGAACACAACTCACGAAAATACAAATAAAACGAAATTGTAGAAAAATTACAAAAGTTTATTGCTTAAAGTAGTAGGAACAATTAAATATTGCCACACTTTAAAGTTTTCGGTGTCACCAGTGTGCACAAAAGTGGAAAATACATAAATAGGACATGCGTTTGGGCCGTGCCGCCAGTGGGCGCAGCCACTGGCGGCAGAGCATCGGCAGGCATCCTTCGGCATCCCTACATGCAAGCGCATACTGACGGCAAGGATGCCACGATATCCTTCATGCCGCGACGTCTCGCGGTCAAATCAAGAGCTCAATCATTGCCCATTGTTGATGTTGAATCTGTGCCCGCTTGGCCCCAATTTTTACAGATGTAACGCTTCTACTATTGTAGGTTTACGCTCAAAGTAACGATGGACACTTTCCTCATTGGCATTTTTTTGTTTCTGTGCTTTGCTGTCTGCAGTTTTCTTTTTCTTTTTTTTATACTTTCGAGGCATCTAAAACAAAAATTATTTTTAACACCACATGACCACAACACCACTTTTACTACATCATGCGCGTGAGTTCATTAGATAAGTAGCCTAGTTCCAGTAATGTAAAATTGCAAAACTTTTCATCGTTTCATTTGAAATTAATAAATCGGAAATAAAAAATATGTTCCTTAGCAGATAAACTCGTGCGCGAACTGCAAGTATTTTTACAGCGCTAATAAAGAACGCCCAAGACTTAAAAAAAAGCACATAAATATAGTTGAACCGTTGAAATATTTTAATTACGACTTATTTAAGTTACTAAAAAAAAAGGAAGCAAAACAGACAAAAATACAACGAAAAAGAATTTTTAAAAACTTACCTTGGTGATTTTACGGCAGATACGACACGATTCACAAAACCCAAAAAACACGAATACACCGTTCTTAACCCCTTACTTTCTTCTTTCTTTCACTTAAACACTCTGCGTTCACCTCTCTGTCCAACATGCCCATTTTACCCTCACCTCCCTCTCCTATAGTAATTGCCCAAAATGCCCATTTATACACTTGTTTTCCCACTTGCGTTCTTTCATTGTCATCACGCCCATTTTCACCCTTGCTTGGGTCCCAGCGTTTGCCCATCATTCCCGTTTTTATCGTTGTCTAGTTATGCATCTATTTCACTCTTTCCGCCACCGTAAGTTTGCCCACCACGTGGGCGTGGTGGGCAAACCCCGTTTCTTTCCCAAGCAACCCATCAAACCCATTTTTTTCCTTTCTTTTGATTCCTTTCCCCTCTAGTCAACTGTCCTATTGAACACTTACCCGCATAACGTTTGTTCTTGGACTATCCTCTCGCCGTCCGCCATGGTCTGCGGCATGGGCCGGCCGTTGGTCTCTGGTAGCACCAGACTGATGCCAGAGCCTAGCAACGACACTACTCCCAAGATCAGCAGCGGTAGGGAACTCCACATTCGTTCCTGTGAATGACAGAAATTATTAGGATGAGCATACTCCTATGCGTACTAAACTTCTACCTCATCTATTCGGCGGCTTTTTCGATCTTAAACTCCAAGCCATTCAAGTACCTTTAACCTTTTGTACCGTAGATCCACGCGAGACACACTTTTTAATCATTTCTGTAATTACGCCAAAGTACAAATTAAGATTTAGACTGGACTGGACGAGACCATTTTTGGGAGACATCAGAAGTGGTCTTTTGTGAATAAATTGCAATATTAATTGTACTCAAGTTGATGCTCTCTCTTTAATAACATTGACTACGTTGATCATCATCATCTGCCTAGCCTCTTCCCAACTATGTTGGGGTCGGCTTCCAGTCTAACCAGATGCAGCTGAATACCAGTATTTTACATGGAGCGACTGCCTATCTGACCTCCACAACCCAGTTACTGGGTAATACGATACCCCTAGGTAAGACTGGTTGTCAGACTTTCGGGCTTCTGACTACCCGTAACGACTGTCAAAGATCTACGAATGACAGCCGGGACCAACGGCTTAACGTGCTTTCCTAGGCACGGAGGGGTCTCGGTATGTAAAGATGGTCACCCATCCACAGACCAACCGCGGCAAGCGTAGCTTAACCTGATCGAACATTGACTACGTTGATGACCTTACCTTATTCAATCTTTCAAATAGGAACCAGTATTTAGGTCTTAGCTTTTTTCTTGTCAAATATATAATTGTCGAACAACTTACAGAGTACACTATGTAGGGTGAGAGCACAGACGCGACGTAGCCGCTCATGTGTAATGTTGCTGAACCCGACGCCCGCACCGCCGTCGGCAGCAGCTCCGTCGACCACTGGATGACTGCGTTGTATGCCATGTTCATGCAGAACCGAGCCATTATCGCCATCGATGCTTGAGGGATGCCTATGGATAACATTGTGAGTTACCTTTTTTAAGTAAATAAACCCTTAAAATGCGACAAAAACGTGTATGACTGGAAACGTCCAGTCAAACCTGTATGGTTCTTTCCTTAAAAGACCATCTCAGACTCCAATCTGCATTTGCTGGTCCTTATAATGGCTTGACCAAGATTATATTTGGGACTTTAAAATAAAAGCGACTGACCTCTGAGTTTGCTTCGGTCTTTCTTCTCAGAGTAGTTTTAAAACATTATTTATTTTGGACGTGTTAGTGATATCAGTTATTGTAAACTAGAATGGAAACCAACCTTTAGGCACAAACAAGGCGATGCCGATGAGGATACCCGCTATACACAAAGGGCCAGCGGTGAGATTCCTACGACCCCATCTGAAAATCGACGAATTCATTTAAATGAAATTAAGTCCTAAAGTGACTATTTCAAGTTCAAGATAACTTGTAGTTGATCCATCGGTAGTTTAATTTGATCAGGCAGAATAAATAAACAATTTTAGTCCGTTCACCCTACGGCCCAACGACTTCCAAAAATAAAAGGTTCTCCTTACCGGTCAAGCACACAAGCTAACAGAGTAACCGAGGGTATCTCCGTCGCTGACGTCAAAGTAAAACTGATGAAGAAGTCGAGGCCGAACGCGTCGGACATTCGGACGATCCCGTCGAAGATCACGGAGCAGGCCATGTATACAATCAGCATGAGGATCATGGTGAGGCGGAGGGGGGCACTCTTCATGAGCACTAGGAGCGACTCGTTGCCTTGTTTGGTCTGGTTTGATGTTACCTGAAAGAAAACAATGAATAAAGTTTTCCAGTTTTATAAACAGCCGGTCGATTCTGTAAAAATGTCACCGTGAAATCATAAGTGAAGTGAGCAGTGTCCATAGTGTTAATCTCTAATGACAGCTCACTTCCCACTCACTTCACCCAAGTTCTCACGGTGAGTTTTTTACAGAATAGCACTGCTGGATCTCAAAAGAGAAGGGTGTTGTCGTGCTTGTTGTCCCCGCCACCTACATAAAATACAATATAAACTTACAATAAATTCATCCATGACATCGTCTGGTATTTTGTTGCCGTTAACTTTCTCGAATTTCTTGAGCACTTGCACAGCCTGGTTGATGCGGCCTCGACTCACGTACCACCTGGAATATACAGGATCATTAGGTACGTCCACTTCGCCAAATAGACGATGAGAGCTTAATAAACTGCTACATTAAGTAGTAGGAGACGGAGAAGTCTGGAAAGACGAGGTTTTCAAGAGTCACCTTACTATAGTAACCATCCACTTCATCTTATGGGTCGCATCAGTGAGCACGAGACGCCTACCTTAAAACTTGAGATGATTAGCTGCTGAAGATGACCCTTACACTTGGTACTTACCTCAATTATTTTAGACTGGTTACCGCATAGCACGGTGTTGCAACAACCAACTCATTTGCTACCAAGCTACCAAGTTTTAACCAAATTAAATAAATTCTCAAAATGAGCACCCATTTAGGACAGATGCAAGATGAAGCAGATGCTTCAGATGAATTATGTCACAAGACTTCAAAATTACGTCAACAATAGTTTACCGACTCATTTGCACATGAATAAAGCCCCGTTTATAACACATTTGCTCGTAAAAGGTCTCTTACTGCACCAATTTCAATATCGTAATGTATCTCATTACGTACTTGTGCGTAATTGTAATGTAAATCGCACGGTTTATCAAGATGCTCCGTCTAAGGCCTCATTTACGGAGACGCGGGGCGTCTCGCGTCGCGTGTGGCGTGGCGTCTCGCGGCGCGTCGGACGTTTTTTCTGTTTACGGTGGGGCGGCGCGTGAAGCGGCACGCATCATCGCACGCGTAAACACAAACTTATAGCAATATACGACCACGTTCATAGAGAAGCGAGACGGGAAGCGTGGCGGTGCCCGCCGCGGCGCCCGCGGCGAATCCTCTAGCGTGTAGCGAAGCACGCCTCGGACATAGCTTCATCGAGAATTGCCGCTGCGTGCGCCGCCGCGATAAACGCCGCGTGGGACGCGTCGGTGCCATCCGCGGGCTCGGCCGCAAAAAACGCCCTAATTCAAACAAACGCGTCTAAAATCGCTTCTCCGTAACGTAAACGCACTCATACAACGCCATATATTTGAATTCAGTGCGGGCCGCGCCGCTCAACGCAACGCGCGACGCCCCGCGTCTCCGTAAATGAGGCCTAAAACAAACGGTACTTTTTTAAATCTTAGCAAAGAGTTTTTATGTCAGAAAAGTGGTCAAAATTTTATGAATAAAATTAACTTTGGGAGATAAAATATAATAAATAAACATTTAATTCTTTAATTTAATTAATTTTGACAATTAATTACAACCATTTATCTGTAACAAAAACACAAAAGTATTAATTTACTTTATTACTAATACTGGCTGTTTTTTGTGCCTTTGCCATAAACAAAACATCGCCGCCGCCGCCGCAGCCGCCTCCGTC
Organism: Eremobia ochroleuca; assembly: GCA_949629135.1. Classification (NCBI taxonomy): domain Eukaryota; kingdom Metazoa; phylum Arthropoda; class Insecta; order Lepidoptera; family Noctuidae; genus Eremobia; species Eremobia ochroleuca. The sequence goes on from OX451387.1 coordinate 4,076,951, forward strand.
GCCGACACCGACTGCAGAACTCTGTGGTCTCGTATTTCCTACTTTCACTCAAGAGAGTGAGAGAGAGACTTGTGAAATTGCAACTAATAATACGAGTAATAGCTTGACAACATTAAAAATGCCAACTGGCAACGTAATAATTAATTTTACAAATTGTTCGAATTTTAATAACTGTTTTAACAAGTAATTAAAGATTTATTCGTTTAAGAAAGTCCGAGTTTTATTTATTTCCTCACAAATGTGTTATAAAACGTCGTATGACATACGTGCGGTTTGATAATTATAGCCTCTGCTTTCTTATAGCCCTCACCTACGGCTCGGGCTAGCAATATCGCCTCAGCTGTAATTTTCAACTTACCGCACTTATATCATAATGTACTATTACCTTTTTTAAACACCCGGCTAAGAAAAACATCGAGAGGAAACCGCCTTGTACTTGAACCAAAAATTCGACGACGTGAAATCTCTGGATTACGGACCACTCCCTCTCACGGAGAGGAGGCCTGTCTCCCAACAGTACAATATAGGTTAATTATGCTTAACTAAAACGCACTGCCATCTCCCCGAATCACCCTCAGTCACTCACCTTGCACTCTCCGGGAGAACCAAAGGCGCGAACACAACAAGCAACATCGGCGTCGACGTGTACCACAGAAGTTTCCTCCAGTCGCTGATCCACAACGCCAACCACGGCAGGCACAGACAACCCATACCGAAGTATAACGCGATGGACATGTTCGCCACCCATGTGCGGTGGCGAGGACCCACGTACTCCAAAACTGCGGAGAAAAGGTAACCGTAAAAGGTACGCATATAGCGATGTAGAGGTCGCAACTGTTTTAGTCGTATTAATTTGTAAAGGTGTCTGGATTAGTGTTGAGTTTAGGCCCGGGTGTTTGGGATATATTGTATATACCCGGGCATGAAGCATCTATTTGTAGGATCAGTGTTATTGCAAGTGCCCAAATTGATGAATATCCCTAGGCACCACCTCTCTGTAGTATGGATACGTCTTTTTGTAATGTCTAAAATGTTAGTTCATGGTAGTCTTACCCAAAATGTAAGTCATCATGAACGCATTGTCAAACGACATGCCGACGAGGAACCGGCAAAGCGCGAAGTCCCACACTCCCGTAGTGAAGATGGTCGCTATGCCGCCGACTCCACCGATCAAATTGGCACCTGGAAATTACAAAAATACCTTGATTTTACGTGTAACTTGAAACGCTTGGCATACCTGGTTCGATCCCTGGCAAGAATGTGATTATTGAAAAAAAGAATGCTGCAGTTTTAGTTTCTAACAAAATCTAAAACTGCAACACCTATGAGTGGTTTTTGCTATTTCTCATAGTTTCGCGGACACGCTTCACTCTGTATAGCTTGCTTATGGATGGCTAGGTAGGTACAGGTAGTTTATTTGATTGCTAAGGACTTGAAAATATATGTTAACCTAAGACATTAATCGTAGTTTTTATAATTATATAGGTAAGCTATAACTTGTACCTACATCTGGCATTCACGGCGTAAACCAATATGAAAACAATTTATTACAGAATTATTCCTCTTAAAAAGTAATACACGCGGACGAAGCCGAACGCAAAAGCCAGTAGAACAATAAGATTATGAACTATCTATCGGCCATTAGGTCAGCAGATGCCTCAGATAAATAATGTCTGACTCCAAAACTGTCATCAACAATAGTTTACCGACTCGTTTTAATGTCTGAAAAACAAACAAATGTTTTCAAAATACGACACGTTGATTCCCACAATTCATAATTTTAAACAAATGTGGGCACTGCGATAAGATCAAACATCTGTCGCGGATGAGACAGAGAATATGGTCGTGTTTTGATATTAAATTGCGTTACGGATGCGAAAATTATATAAATTTTGCGTCTTTCAAGCATTCCTAATAATATCAATGGCGTGGCTAGAGATCAAAATGAGGGCAAACCGAATAATGTAGGATTTGTGAGAAGAGCGGTCACGTGATTTGGTATTCCTCCGTCAACAACGGAATCTGATAAAAGTATTGGCCAGTAAGAAATATGTTAGCGGCAATTGCTGCTTGGGGTGTGTATAACATCGTAAGTCTGTATTGCAACCCGTGGAGGCTACTTTAATTAGCCCATTTGCTTACTGGCTAACATTTTTACTACGGCATGAGTTATTCCTATAATATAAGTAGGTAGTTCGTGCCGATTCGAGAATAGCAGACCTTAGGCCGTTTGTCCACCGCCACGTCACCGGGACGTCAACGATAACGAGATGACGGCGGCGCGGCGACGGCGCGGCGCCGAAGTAGCGATACTTTCATTTACTATGGCCGCGTGTCCATCGCACGCCGTCACCGGGACGTCACGCTAGGTTCGAATCATAGACAATAGAGGATGGACTGCGCGATCCACTCAGAAAATTGTCCACTTTGTTAGAAAGGGACAGTGCGATGATACTCCCCTGCTCTGTCTCTCTCTCTCTGTAGGTTTGTAGTTATGATCCGCACCTGCAGAGTTGTGACGTGGACCAATCAGAATTTTAGAAAGAGATAACAACAGGGGAGTATCCGATAGCCGTCTCTCTCACACGTTTTCTGACCATATTTTAGTTATGCTAGGATAGGGATTGCACAGTTCATCCTCTATGTCTATGGTTCGAATAATCTCGTTTCTCGTTGACGACCCGTTAACGCTGGCGGGTGGACAAACAATGTAAGAAGAAGGAAAGGTCTAGAAATCAAAGCAAAAGTAGCGCGGCCTATCTGTGTTTAGTTATAAAATTATTTTGTTGAGCCGTTGTTAATTTCGTTACAAAATGTAAGATCTTTTTTTTTAAGTTTTAGAATCTTTTTTTGAACAACTATAAACAATATTAAATTTCTATTCTATAGCACAAATAAGGACCGTATGTATGTTACCTATGACAGCAGGCACTCTGCCGAAGTGATCAGCCAGCCAGCCGAGGATCAAACCGCCCATGAAGGCTCCCGCGAAGAATACAGCCTGAGCCATCGGCACGTTCCCAGCGTGCTCACATACCCAGCCTCTCTGGAATAATACAGGACATTATTGAGGGTTAAATACTGGTATTCAGCTGCATCCGGTTAGACTGGAAGCCGACCCCGACATAGTTGGGAAAAGGCTAGGCAGATGATGATGATTATTGAGGGTTATAATTCTAGCACGCAGAAGCGTGGGTATGCGTAGGCCTCCCACAAGGTGAACCGGAGAACGCGAAAGTTCGCTGGATGCGGAGTAAATATTTTTTGGCTGAATGATGATGATGTTGATCCTATCAAATCCTACTAGGCCTCAATAAAGCGGGCACGGTCAGCAACAAAAGTCGATAAACGCTTTAGTTTTTTTTAAATCAACCTTTACTAAAATGCGGAACAGAGCAGAAGTAAAATTTTAAGAATATCAACTCTTAGTATTATTCGAATTGCTGAAAGTTTTTTTTTTAAACGTTGCTCCACACTAGGAATGTCTCCTGTATTGTGGATGCGTTTACAAACATTTAAACTCACATACACAAACAGCCAGACCCGGAACAACATACACAAACAGCTAGACCCGGAAGAACTTGTAGTTCATACAAATATTTGTTCCGTGCGGGAATCGAACGCGCGACACGCAGCGCAGCAGTCAATAGCTTAACCATTGCGCCAACCGTGCCGTCAAATCATTTTGTGTCAACTTTGATCATATGTAAACGTGATACTGTAAAAGACTTCCTGTGAAGATCTATTTAGAGAATTGTGGTTCCTACAGTTCCTTATATCTAACATAGATCTTTTTCAGGCGATGTTAAGATCAGTATAAAAAAAAGGTAGGAAAATAAAAGAAGAAATCCATTTCATACCTCGCTAACAACAGTAGCGTACGGAATATCAATCAGCTCGAAGTCCCACCCATTCTGGCAGGGTATGGTGGGCGTGCCTGGTGGTGGCGGGGTCATGGTCTCGAGGACCTGCGTCCAGTTCACGTCGAATGTGGCGCATTTGTCCCAATCGCCGGTGGCGGCACCTGGAGCTGACAGGTTTCGTCTGGAATGGAGAGTATTGTTAGCTTTGGACGGCCAGGGAAACAAGTCAAGAGTGAATTGGTTAGTGCTAGCACAGTAAATATACAGTAAAACATCTTCATACAAACGTGCCGCTCTCGGTTTGAATGTGTGCGTGCGCGCCGCGCGCCATGTCGGCACGCGATTTCATGCACACGCTAACATAATATATGGGGGAATAAGGTGGCGGCAGTGCGGGCTGTGCAGCGCGACTGTGAGCACGCGCGTACGCTACATGACCGCTTGCGTTCGTCAACTCTCGCCGGCGGCGGCCACTTACTCGTAAATTACGAGTATCATGACTTCAAAAAGGGGAAAAAAATATTGTAGTGTTTTCGGGTGCCTCAATAATGATTTCGCAAACCCGGACTTATCATTCTTCATACTTCCTACTCAGCCAGAAATGTAAGTACCTACTTATACTTAAATATTATTAGAAAATGTGGTATTGTATTGTTTATTTCACAGTTTATTTGCTTTATTAATAGCGTAGCCGAGTCGCATTTTTCTGAATACTATGTTTAGAGCTAAAGTTTATTTTAAGAAGTCTAGTTTTACTATAAAACAGAGGATTGAGTACGAAACATCGTTTAGGTAAACGTATTTGTCGCGTAGGTATAGTTGTAATAAGGGCAATTTCACAATAATTAATATTGCAAATTATTTGCTTTGAAATTATTATTTTTTCTATTGTCTGATGTGTTGTTCAATCCAAATATGGTTCCGGTAGTCTGACGATCGACTTATTTAGTCGAATACTTGTGTGTACATCGACTTATTAAGTCGATGCGCGTATCGTCGTCTAAAATGTAAACAAATTTCGTCAAAAATAATTCTATCCCGTTTATACTTGAGCATAGTGTATCCCGTTTATACTTGAGCTTGTTCGAAAATATTAACTAAAAGTAAAAGTGACAACCCTGGGTATCAACGCAAGAGTAGGCTAATAACTCGGCGGGCGGCCTTAGATAACCTACTGTATATTTATTTACTGTGGTGCTAGGCAAGCGTGCGGCATTATCGATCGCAATAACGTATGTTCGCTTAGGCCTCTTTCCCACGGCAGGATACCGTTTAGTGGTGTACGTGTTTAAATAAACATACTCGTATTCACACAAGCTTCCCGTTTGTAGTATCCGGCAAACAGGATGCTTGTGTGAATAAATATATTTAAACACGTACACTACTAAACGGGATCCTGTAAAAAACCGTACCTGCAAACAACGGGATCTTGCCGTGGGAAAAAGCCCTTAACATCGGCTGAATTAGTGGCCACCGGACCCATTATCTTCCTGCGCGTATCCCAATTAATTTGAGGCCAGCGTACGAGTAGCAGGTCTTCATTCACATTCAATATACAGTTTACACTATCTTTATCAACCGTTCTCTCAATATCCAACTCCTTTCTACCTTCTCATCTTTCACGCGATCCATCCATCGTTCCTTTGTGCCCGAGCTCGTATTTTCTAAAACTGCTCGTGACATCACAGCGGGCCCTATCAGAATACCTGTGCTGCGACATTTATTTTTTTAATGAGATCGAGCCTTTTTGACCTCGTGTAGGACTTTCTGTTTCATTTTTCTTTTTGTTACTTTTAGGGTTCCGTACCTCAAAAGGAAAAATAAGATCACTTCGTTGTCCGTCTGTCTGTCAGTCGGTCGAGACCCTTTTTTCTCAGGAACGCGTGGAGTTATCAAGTTGAAATTAATATCAAATAGGGTTGCAATCCCTTGAAGCAGTGAGAAAATCAAACTCCTAAGTCAACGCAATCAAAAGATACGGGCGTTTATGTTCCGTTTATGCCGCATATTTTGACACTCGCAAGGGAATCAATACCTAAAGGGTACTTCCCGTTGACCGAGAATCATGAAATTTGGCAAGAAGCAATGTCATAATATGTAGCACACGTAAAGGAAAACCAAAAACCGTAAATTTGTAGTTACATTACAAGAAAATCTCGTGATAAACTACTTATATAGGTACCTACGGAACCCTCGGTGCGCGATTCTGACTCGCACTTGACCGGTTTTTTTATATGATTTGGTTTTTATTTTTGACTGTTTAGTTCAGTTTGTGATCTTCTTGTACCAGTCGCAATAAATACTTTTCTTTCTTTCTTTGGTCTCCTTCAAATAAAATCAAATAAATGTAATAATAATAATAAAAATCAATTAGTAAAATCAATAATGTTTGGGCTCGATGTGCCTGTGGCTAAATAATAATAGGCGCATGGATCGATCGACCAGCACCCTAATTGCGTAACTCCCTAATACTCTCAATTTGAATCATTTTGAAGCATATTGCTAATCCATTGTTCCATATGTTGGAAAAATGTGTCTGCTTAGTAACGTAAATAACGCAATGAATGTTGTTGAACTGTCAAAATGAAACCGATTGCAACAGTAACTGATAGTGTGTTACGCAATTACCCTGCTGGTTAAGCTACGCTTGCCGCAGTTGCTCCGTGGATCTTTGCCAGTAGGTACGGGGCGCCAGAAGCCCGAAAGTCTGACAACCAGTCATACTAAGGGGTATCGTATTACCCAGTAACTGGGTTGTGGAGGTCAGATAGGCAGTCGCTTCATGTAAAATATTGGTATTCAGCTGCATCCGGTGAGTATACAACATAGTTGGGAAAGTTCTAGGCATATCATGACACAGTTCTTCTAGTCTTCTCCAATCCACCACCGACGCGGAAGACATCGTGAAGTACGTACACCATAGGCTGAAGTACACGCCGAGAGTGCAGCTGCTGGAGTCGCATCGCAACGTAAATTTTAAGGCGTTTGTGTTGCGCATACCAACCTGCTACCTGCATCAGGTGATGGACGAGAGCTTTTGGCCACAGGATGTGGTATTCCGACGCTTTCGCGGGCAAGTGCCACCGGAGCGTACAAAGACTTAGTGCAACCAAGTGATACTAACATAGTTTTTAAGTTTTATTTACTAACACAATTGTTATATTATGTATACTTAAGTTAAGGTATTTGTCTATGGGTCTTTGTTACCTGAAAATAAATGGTTTTATTTATTTAATAGTTTAATTATTGCATTATATGGTCTAAAAAAAATGAGGATTTTCAGTATTAGACAACTTGCTGGAACACCAGACATTTGACCTTAAAACCCATTTCCAAAATACGCTTCGTCCGTCAGACTTCCCGGCTGCCGACTCGTGCTTGAATCAACAGGAGTATTGGACGTGAAATATTTTACTGTGTTTCAATAGGCTTAAAAATGCCACCATTCACACGTGATCTTGAAACGACCGAATTCAATTCATGAAAGTGAAATGATCTCGAATACCGTAACTTCCTACTTCTTTGGCCCTAGGGGGGAACTTTGTCCCAAAACGGGAAAAGGTTTGAATTTCCCGCCTTTCAGTTCCTATGGCTGCATGGTAGATGGTAGGTGGATGGTAGAAAGAACTTTTTCGATTGCAGCCATAGGAACTGAATGGCGGGAAATTCAAACTTTTTCCCGTTTTGGGACAAAGTTACCCCCTAGGGCCAAAGAAGTAGGAAGTTACGGTATACAACGTGTAACGGAAAGGGGGTATCAACCCTGAAGGAGGTGAATGTGCTCATGAAACTCAACAACTTTCCCCAAAGAACATAGGTCGAAATATGAAAAAAAAATTTGGCCCTCCCATAGTAAATCAATCAGCTGGTAGTCAGTTTTGTTAGGGAGGGCCAAATTTTTTTTTCATATTTCGACCTATGTTCTTTGGGGAAAGTTGTTGAGTTTCATGAGCACATTCACCTCCTTCAGGGTTGATACCCCCCTTCCGTTACACGCTGTATAGAAAGAAAAGATCGATATCTACTCGTATATATTCAAATATGATATCGATACCTCTGGGCTCAAAGGTCGTAAAGGACAAAATGCGACTTTTCAGGAGAAGCAAAAAACGAAAAAAAAAATTTTATTTTTACTCTAACTTTTTTGTTTCTTGAGTTATTTAAATGAAACCTAGGAAAAAAGTGTTTAGAAATTCTAGTATTATCTAGTGCAGTGTTAAAAAATTACCCTAGTGACGTATTTACCGAGATAGATTTCCTTTACGACCATAAATTTAAAAATAAAAGTCCTTTACACCCTTCAAATTTTCACCCTATGATATAACCTAAGGGCGTAAATCCACTTTACTACACAAAACTAAACAAAATAAGGAAATAATCGACAAGTGTAATATTTTTTAGGTTCTTAAGGATAGCCCGCTAAGGTATTCTGAAAGGATAAATTCTTCTCAATTCTTCTCACACGCTAAGAAGAAGGATAAATTAATAATTAAACTTAAGTATTAAATGGATTATGTATTTATGTGTATACTACTGTATTTTCTTTACGAATATTCATGAAATAACATAATTATACAAATAAAACGTACATTTGTGTAATCAAATTAAGATCGTTTATTTGTACTTACTTAATTGAACACAAAGCTCTAAATGTTTAAAAATAAAATATAATATTTTGGTAATTAAAATAGTTTTTCTTGTTTGCCTTTTCTCTACTCTCTTCTGTACTCTTTTAATTAGTTTCACTTCTTTAATCAACTTTACTCTCGTAAACTAACTTTTTTCTATATACTAACTTTATTCTATTTGATGAGATGATGAGTAAATAAATCATCATCAGCTGATAATTTATTTATTCACCTTCTTCCTCACTTTTTTCATCGTCCTCTTCGTCTGTTTCGTTCAAAGTCTCACGTAGCTCAGAATTGCATGGAAACTCCCTGTATTCTTTATGAAATCTTTTAGGTATTATTCCATTTTCACACAGGTTTATCAGGTCTTTATATTTCGCAGCGGCTGTTGGTAATCTACTATTGTGTAGCTGCTTCACTGCATCCATACCAATTACTGGTTTATTATTAATTTGGCTATTTTTCCCTTTAGACTTTCCCTTCCCCTTTCCTTTTGTTTTCCGTTTCACTGGGGTTTGCTCGCATAATGTTACAGAATGGAGTATTTGACAAACATTTGGTCGTTATGCTTTTTTTTGAATGTGGTGACTCTGATGTTTCTGAACTTAATATTGTTTAATGTCTTTGGCGTGAATGTATTTAAAGCTAATTGATCAAATTGTAAAAAGTCAGTACATTCCATGACATTCACTTTGTAAGGTCTTGGTCTTTTGCGGGCCGACTCGAAATATGTAGACCACTGTGAGGGACTCCATACAATAATTTTACGCATTTCCCTTTCGATAACTGCATGAACTGTATCGACAGGCATGTTGGCCCGGGAGTAAATAGTTAATTTGAATGACATCCAAATGAATTGCTGATTTTAGGAAATGGTTCATGGCAGCTAATACGATTTTATTTTTATTTTGACCACAACACGAATCACAGTACATCAGTAGATGTTTTACGCCCGTTTTGTCCTATTCCTCAAGATATTTCACTAAGCAAGTTGCAATTTCGTTACTCCCTCTTTTGCCATCACATTCCCAACATGTATAACAATTAACATCTTGTGTGCGACTTTCATAAATGGTGAAATTAAACACTGAATATTTTCTAGAATAGTACAATATCATACTTTGTCCATGTGGCGTATTCAGGACTTTTTGTAGGTCAACGCTGCAGGTGATAGTTTCATTGTTGGGTGAATTAAGGGTTTGGTGAATCTTAAATCTCTTATAAGTAAATATCTTCTCTTTGAGATGAGAGTTCAGCAGCTCTTTGTCCATGTCGTTCATTTGGTCTTTATTATTCTCTGCTTTGACGCAAGTTAGGCATTTGCCTTTCTAGTTATAATTGTTATACATGGGGGGAATGTGATGGCAAAAGAGGGAGTAACGAAATTGCAACTTGCTTAATGAAATATCTTGAGGAAAAGGACAAAACGGGCGTAAAACATCTACTGATGTACTGTGATTCGTGTTGTGGTCAAAATAAAAATAAAATCGTATTAGCTGCCATGAACCTTTTCCTAAAATCAGCAATTAATTTGGAGGTCATTCAAATTAACTATTTACTCCCGGGTCATACATACATGCCTGTCGATACAGTTCATGCAGTTATCGAAAGGGAAGTGCGTAAAATGATTGTATGGAGTCCCTCACAGTGGTCTACATAAATATTTCGAGTCGGCCCGCAAAAGACCAAGACCTTACCAAGTGAATGTCATGGAATGTACTGACTTTTTACAATTTGATCAATTAGCTTTAAATACATTCACGCCAAAGATATTAAAAAATATTAAGTTCAAAAACATGAGAGTCGCCACATTCAAAAAAAAGCATAACGACCAAATTTTTGTCAAATACTCCATGGAAGATAAAGCAGAGACTCATTCTGTAACATTATGCGAGCAAACCCCAGAGAAAGGAAAAACAAAAGGAAAGGGGAAGGGAAAGTCCAAAGGGAAAAAATCCAGATTAACAATAAACCAGTGATTGGTATGGATGCAGAAAAAAGCCGCTATACCACACTGTTTACTTGTTTTCAACAACAAAAACAAATAATGACGCGTGCACGAAACAAGTGCCGAAATGAATCGGCAAAACAGAAATGGGCAAAGTATTGTGATCTTTATGTCAAAGCCATAAAATATATTAATTTACAGTAAAGCAAAGCGCCTCTGTTTCATTGCAATCTACTACTCGCACAGCCGGGTCTATTATCTCGCTCTAACTACAGTGGATCACTATGCAGACAAGATAAGAAACAGTCGTAAAGAATTATTATTACAGCTCAAGTGTATCGGGTTGTAGATTTAAGTCAAACTTTATTGTAAATTAATATCATTTTTTAGGGAGTAAAGTTCATATTGATTTACAAATGTAGGGTGTAAAGGACCTACAATACATTTTCATAGATTATTTGGGTAGTAAAGGACAAGTTTGTCTTGGTTCAGTTATTTTTTCTGGGTTATATAGGACATTTTATGTCGTAGATACACTTTGTACTTCATAGAATACTAGTTATTTACAACCTAGCCAATACAAGAGGCTATTTGTTGAATATAGGTAAGTAATGTATAACGAGTATTAGAAACATTTTAATAAGGTAGGGGTTGAAAATTTGTGTACAAAAATCAAATTCTACTATAGATACCTAAACCTAACCCGTAACCTAAACGTAACCTAAACCTAACCATGGATACCTAAACTTGAACATCTTGTAATTTCGATAATCGTTATAATACATTTCGCAAAATTGTGAGTAGTAATAGTTTCGTGTAAATGATTTAATTTTTATTAAGTTAGGTAGTAAGTTTACATTAAATTCGTTGTTTTTGAATATTCTTATATTTATGGGACAATTCCTCACTTACGTTTATAAACGCCCTTAGTGGAAGCAAATAAAATGAAACTAGGTCGTAAAGGACACTTGTCATTTTTTATTTTAAATTGTAAGGGTGTACAGGACAATTCGCAAAGACGATGTCCTTTACATCCAAATTTTTGAGGTGAATTATATTAACCACCTAAGGTGGTATAAGACAATTGATTTTTTTTATGTACTTTACACCAAAAAGTTGTTTCATACTTTGCTTTACTACCAAAATGAGTTCACTCTGGTAACTAAGTGTTATTTACATCCATATTTTCACGGTAAACTATGTTTAACGTCTAAAATTATGTGGGTCGTAAAGGCATTTTTTTTGCGAATTTCGTAAAACGGAATATACAGATCGATAGAGAATTAAAAACTGAGTAAAACAGTATCAAAAAGTCATTTTCGCCCAAATGTCCTTTACGACCTTTGAGCCCAGAGGTATCGATATGGTCGATATACCTATGGTATATTCAAAAATAAGATTTTAGAAACTGGATTGTATCTTGATTGAATGATACTTCTTTGTCATAGGTCTTCGGGCTTCTCTCAATCTGCAGATACAACATAGACTATACGTGTTTTTCTTAAAAAAAAAAACTATGATAATATTTAAACTGTCAGGGAAATATAAGAATGAAACAGTCAGCGATCGTAACAAACTTGTTGACCGTTCCATTGAACTATTGCAAACAAAACATTAAAACCAGTGTCTTAATTTCTTATCATAAGCCCATAGGAGTGTCTGTGCGACGGCCGCGAAACGGCCAAGCCATACATTTCGACCAAGATGTAAGGTTTGTAGAGTTAGTCAGGTCTTGTAGGGTTAGGGGCTTGGCCCTACATTAGACCTGCCGTGCGATTCTGCAACCATCTCACCGTGAAAGCTTGGGTAAAGTGAGCGTGGAGTGAGCTGTCATTCGCTAGGGATTAATACTATTAAGTGCTCACTTCACTTATGATTTCACGGTGAGATTTTTACAGAATCGACCGGCTGATAACTTTTTAACAGTTAAAGCGTTACGTGAGTAAGTCTTGGCAACCGAGGTACTTTATACAACGTGTAACGGAAGGGGGGTAACAACCCTGAAGGAGGTGAATGTGCTCATGAAACTCAACAACTTTCCCCAAAGAACATAGGTCAAAATATGAAAAAAAAATTTGGCCCTCCCTTACAAAACTGACTACCAGCTGATTGATTTACTACGGGAGGGCCAAATTTTTTTTTCATATTTCGACCTATGTGCTTTGGGGAAAGTTGTTGAGTTTCATGAGCACATTCACCTCCTTCAGGGTTGATACCCCCTTTCCGTTACACGCTGTATAAAAAAAATGTTGGTGGTTGTTTGTTGGTGATTTTCAAAACTAAACTGATAATCGACTTTTGTCGCTGACTGTACCTATTATTGATGCGGTACTAATAGTAGGTACAGAAGGTATCAGGCACCGCTGTACGTATCTATGACCGATGTTCCGATTGATTGAACTGTGATTTAGCAGAATATGGTTATAAAAACAATGATTCCACCTAAGCTCTTTATATTTTCGTAATGGTTGAGTCACAATACATTCGGCGATAACGTTATCACGTTATCAGTACCACACACGGTGTTCGCGAATCAATTGATAACTATTTATTAACGTAATGAATGTGACACAATTTATAATATCGTGGCATCATCCACTAACTAACTCATTTCCAAGTGCAGAGAGGTTGCGCGCGGCGACTTTTTGCAGCGATTCAGTAGCGATACAATCGCGAAAAGACATCGATACAGCCGCGATACTGCCGCCTGGTCGTGTGAATACCTACATACCTACGCTACATCTGCCTGTCTGTGTCTTCACAGTCGCGACACCCCAGATGAAGAGCGGGGGCTCTTCCTTTACCCGATGTCGCCCGAAACAGTCGCGCTTTAGATAGCGATGTTGAATGAATACTGGCGCGCGTTTGCATCGATGCTGCTTCGATACTATGCGATTGTATCGCTACTATAAATCGCTTCTGTCGCACGTTGCAAATGCGACAAACGGCCAAAAGAAGCAGAATTTTTGCTATTTTATTTTAAAACCCCACAAAATGGTAATATTTTGACAACTAAAATACTAGCTTTGAAATTATTATAAAATGATCATTAGAATTAGCATAAAAAAATATTATTAAAATCTCGATTATGATTGTAAATGTTTGCTTGGTCAATCCCTAGCATCAGTGGGATGACACTGACAGCTCACTCCACGCAAGTTTTCACGGTGAGATTTTTACAGAATCGACCGGCACTAATACACAACTCACACCTATCATTTCGAAGCTTTTACTTTGCCTGCTTGCCAACAAGTAGATATAGTATAAGGTCCCATTAATATAGATGGACAAACATTTAGAAATCATTCAAACGCATTAGATACTTACAAGACACATAATCAGCTAACGAAAATACACTAATGTGCCGGCAATTTATTGTTTAGTTCAAAATAAAATCACTAATCAGTGTTTTTTTTGCTTGGATATCTTTGGTTAGACATACTGAGCGCTGTGTTATTTGTCCATCTATTTTAATGGGGCCCTGTATAAGATAGGTATGTTCGCGAATCAATTAATAAGTAATTAGCAACGTGATAAGACACTTCATTAATGAACAAGGATAAAGAAGTGGCTACGACTACTGTGTGAGTACGATATAATCAAATAATCTGTGAACGAATGGTGGCCAAGGTTATGCCAAAAAAATCAAGGCCGTCCAAAAGCGCGTTGGTTTGACGATATCATGAAAGTCGCGGGTAACACCTAGATGAGGGACGCACGGAACCGGGAAGTATGGAAGAAGAAAGGGGAGGCCTGGCTTAGGCCTCCCCTAAATGGGAAAGCACTAGGAAGTGGTGAAGGCGGGCGTTTTGGGGGACAGTCTTTTGTAATTTTGACGTTCGAAAAGTGCTGATTCTCAGCCTAGTTTGAATAAATGACTTTTGATTTTGATTTTGGTGATGAATCAAAACAAAACAATAATAATCGCCAAGCGTACTGTACTAGATGGACCGACGACCTTTAAAATGTAGGTAGCTGAGACAGACTGGGTGCTGAAGGCGGACAAGGTAGCGTGGCGCAGCTTAGGAAAGGCCTATGTCCAGCAGTGGACTGCGACAGATTTAAGAAATGACAATGCTTTCAGGATTTAGTAAGAAAATGAGGATTCCATAGAATCAGACCTACTCCACCTGATAGCAGATGTCTCTTTAGGGAGATCCTTATAAATCTTGATTCTTTTATAGAACCATCAATAAAAGAGTCTTCCTCCAGTCAGTGGTCCTTAGTGGGTAAATAAACGGGTACAAACTTTTTGCTGCACCTATCTATCTAGTAGAAAAGATAAAATGCTATTAAATCTTCAGATGGAAAATGCTTGTAATTTTAAACGAGTGGATGGCGTGGTTAGGGCTCTTGTCACAGAATATTCAATGATTCACTTTTTTTATGAACAACCTAGTACTCGTAGTATCAACGAATATTTCAGTCTTCCCGAATTTTATTTGTCTAATTTTGAACGTAAATATGCAATATATAACTCTAAATAGTTATTCGTACGGGGAGTCCTCTGACCCATCTTATTGAATCTAAGATTTTTAAGCTCATCGTCATCAGCTTAGCCTTTTTCTTCTAGTCTAACCCGAAGCAGCTGACCTCGGATACCCATCCACGGATCAACCGCGGCAAGAGTAGCATTAATCCAAAGACTATTATATATTCTATGACTTAACCTGATCGATCGAACCGTGCAGCTGTTATTGCTTAACCTTATGCCGGGCCTCAATGATTCACTTACACCCATAAAAAGAGTATTTACTAAGTAGATTTCTCTCTGAGCTATTCCACCAGAAAAAAAAAAACGAATTCCTACCAAAGATAGCATGGTGATTCATCTAAATGAATTGTTAATTCATCTAATTGACAGCGATACGGACGAATTTTTTGATGCCCTTTGATTATTTTCTCTCCTTTTTATATACTTTTACATATTATTATTTTAAGACTGTTAGCTTTTTAAACTATATAAAATAAATGACTTTTGATTTCTAAATGAATTGTTACGTTATTTTGTAAACGGTGCAATAATTGGTTGCCATCCCTCAAGAGCAAACGTAAAATCTAAAATCACGTATTTTTAAGCACTTGCTTCATAATATCTGCAATACATTTCTCTATACCTGTCACAAATTCAAAACTAACATCTATCATCAAAATCTGTCTTTATCACATCCATCTATCTGAACAATCTCAAGTGTTTAGATATATGTTTTGAATTGATATCAGATACGGAACGTTTTGGCTACAAATAATCTACCTACACGGAGAAAAAATTCTTAGAAAAATTACTGTGCTCGTCACTGTAAAGTGAGTGCAAGTGACATCTACAGAAAATTTTCTGAGTGAAATTGGGAAAAATTCACTATTCGTCCAATAAATTTTACTGTACAACATAAGAATTTTTACTGTGCACATTTTAATTTTTCCATTACATGGTAATTTTTCCATTACCACTCAAATGCGCAAAAAATTCACTATTCGTCCAATAAATTTTACTGTACAACCTAAGAATTTTTACTGTGCACATTTTAATTTTTCCATTACATGGTAATTTTTCCATTACCACTCAAATGCAGTACAGCACAGTAATTTTTCTAAGATTTTTCACTCCGTGTACACGTGTCGATTTTTTTATTTTCATATTATTTATCGTTTTTGCTTTCGTAACTCGTCAGCCCATTTTTATTCAGAAAGAAATCGATACGATAGCACTTTGCCCGCCACTACGTCTGCGTGGGTTTCGTACTTTCCTCAAAAAAATTAACATCCTTTCCACCTCCTCTTGAAAGGTAGTTTTCGAAAATTAATGTTTACAATCATTATAAAGTATTTAAAGAAATAAGTATTCGGGCCAATTTAAGTTAAACTAACATTTTTTAAATAAACTGTCCTCCGTTTTCACCACGACAGTGCTTGTTTTTAAAAAAGCGTTTGGTACGTTTTCATTGTATGACTTAAAGATTATTTACACCCATTTTCCAGTTAATGGAACTAAGCAGTAAAATCTACCCCTTAAACTTTATTACCCTTTTCCACCCCGATAGGAGTCGATTTTTGAAAAACCCTAAAACATTATTTAATTTGTAGATAGTGTCAGGTAATTCATCAACCTTCCCTTGAAAGTACAACTGCAAGTCATCCGCAAATAGATGAACCGCACTGAAGTTCGGAAGTTTAGTGATTCGGCACTTTCATGCTTTTATATTTGCTTGGCTTCATTTCCTTTCAACCAAAGTTAATCAATTTGATTGAACCGTGTAACATTGGCGTACCTAACGTTTTTCCTAAAAATACATTTACCGTGACGTAATATGGGTGGCAGAAACATCTACGCGCGAACTGTAACCATGATTTCAGCACATGATTTTAAAATTCACCGCGAGAAAATTGCAATATCTACGCGGTCAAAATGAATAGAACAGCTATTTTATAGGGTTCCGTACCTCAAAAGGAAAAACGGAAACGGAACCCTTATAAGATTATTTAGTTGGCCATCTGTCTGTCCGTCTGTCAAGACCCTTTTTCTCAGGAACACGTAGGGTTATCAAGTTAAAATTAATATCAAGTACTCAGGGCTACAATCCCTTGAAGCAGTGAAAAAATCAAACTTTTAAGTCAACGCAATCATAAGATACGGGCGTCTATGTTCCGGAATCTAAGCCTCTAGGGTACTTCCCGTTGACCGAGAATCATGAAATTTGACAAGAAGCATTGTCATGTAGCACAAGTAAAGGAAAATATCCAAAAACCGTGAATTTGTAGGAACCCTCGGTGCGCGAGTCCGACTCGCACTTGACCGATTTATTTTTAATAATCTACGATCAGAATTATTTACTGAATCCATGCGCGTCGTTCTTCCTGCCACCGTGTTTATTGTATACGGGACCACGATATTCTACAATCATTGCACGCTCCTTGCACATACGTAGGTACTAAAAACAACAATTTATCATCTTGAATTTTATATTCATAATCAACTAAACAAATCCTAGGTATTTCATCTTTTATCAGACTCGCTAAGCTTCACCTCACAAGAGAAAATGAGCTAGAAACAAACAAAGGAACTTGCGTTGAGCCTGAAAGGGTAGGCCTACATGTTTTATTATGGATGCGGACTAGCCCCCCCCCCCCCCCCCCAGAGTCCACAGGACTCTTAGAAGGACATTTTATAATCTTCCGCCGGTGAATACCGTTGCGTTGTGTACCTAAGCCTTACTTATTTAGCACCTTTGGAAATTCCTGAAATTGACTGTGAATTTAAAATATTCTCAGGTTTTTAGAAGGTACCAAATAATAATAATAACAACGTGTAGGGACTACAGGTAGCAATAACGCTAACAATGCAAAATGCAATATTTCCCGCCCACAGTTTAGCGGCCAGTCGTTTTCCCAGATCCGTGACAATAACTTATGTACCTACTGCCGTGCGATTCTGTAACCATCTCACCGTGAAAGCTTGGGTGAAGTGAGCTTGGAGTGAGCGGTCATTCGCTAGGGATTAACACTATTAAGTGCTCGCTCACTTCACTTATGATTTCATGGTGAGATTTTTACTGAATCGACCGGCCGTTTAGCTTATAAAGAAGTGTCAATCTGCTTAATAATCATGGTCATCTGAATAGACATTTATTCTGTAGACTGGAATTTTATTTACAACCTTCTCCAACCACGATACTCATAAGATCTCAACACAGTGTAAATAACGTAAGTACCACTAACCTATTAGAGCAGGCCATACCTACCAATTATGTTTTTGGTAACGCTTTAGTTTACACCAGGGCTCGGAAACCGGTTGAAATTCTTAACCGGTTACGGTCATTGACCCCAAACCGAAATCGATTTAAGTTAAGGTTTGCACTTTACCGGTTTTTACCGGTTTTTGCGGGAAACCGGTTTTTCATGAATTTTGGTTTTGAAAGTGAAAATTAACCGGTTAAACACCCCCGCCCCCTAACTAAGCAAGTCGCAACATGAATCTACCCGCACCATTTAAGTTCTCCGGTTGTATTTGACGTCCTCAGATCAAACATTTTTTTTCCTAATGTTTTCTGGGGTACTAAATGTACTAATGTCACTATAACTTGTTGGAAGTGTTAAAAAAGTAGACGAAAAATATTTACGACTTACGGAATTAACCGGTTAATTTGGGTGTCAAAACCGTTTGTGCTTATGTAACCGGTAACCTTTGTCATTTGGGTTACATATGAACAGTTCAATTGTTTAACCGGTTAATGAGGGAACGATATATTTACCGGTATTTCATCGAAATTAACCGCTCTTTTTAAACCGGTTCAGAGCCCTGGTTTACACTTTACGTTGTCCGTGATCAGCACCCTAATTGGGTAAAAGACTATTACTCTCATTTTGAAGCATATTGCTAATCCATTGCTCCACATGTTCGAAAAACGTGTCTGCTCAGCAACATAAATAACGCAATGAATGTTGTTGAACTGTCAAAATGAAACCCATTGCTACTATAATAGTGTGTTACGCAATTAGCCTGCGGTAAGATATGATGATAAGTGCGACTTTAAAGTCTACTCTAGTACATCTCACTCAATAATGCATTATTACTTGGGGCTTAGTGTGCATGACGAGCGGCTCGCGGCTAAGGCAGAGGCACACAACACCAACACAAACGACGGCAACTTTCGACACCCGTCGACGCCAGTGCGATTCAGATTTCGAGACCATTAGGCCAGGTAATTTCGTTTTTATTACTCTACAACATATAATTTATTATCTTACAGGGTTACACCTCTAAATGTTAAGTCTCTCCACAAACCTTAGTTCCATATCCAGATGCGCCAGCTCCGGTACGCTACACCAGTGCCTCTGCGGCGTCGCGGCTATGAACATCTGCACGAAGTAGATGAACGCGAAGAATATGCCAAAGGGCATCATGAAGGCGAACAGGAACTTCTGGTACCGCCCCATGTCGCCCACGTGACTGAGGACAGCTTCCAACGCGTCCGCGTCATTCTTAGACTTTTTGTTGAGTTCATCTTTTGCGTCCTGGTGAAGAAAAGTTTGGTTGAGTGAATGGAGAGTCTTTGGTAGCGTCGTTAGAGAGTTTTTGGGAAATTAAGGGGCGTTAAGGGACGAACACACAGGTAACTGTTGTTATCTGTGTGTTCGTCCCTCAACGCCCGTTACAGCAACAAAAAACCAGGCAACATTCCAACTACAAACCAGGTTTCTGGTATTCGGTACATTTTTTTACTGAGTGGGAACCGAGATTGGTAGGTCTAGGGACTAGGGAAGTACCTAATAAAGGAAATAGGTACGAAATAAACGTGAAGTTGGGACAAAGGACCAACTCTTAAGGGAACTCGTGAGAAGACCCTATTCAAGATGAAGTACCGAACCTAAACAGTGTGATCAAGGCGAAACGAGCAATTCTCGGACTAGGAATTGTAAAAACACGTTTTATAGTTTTCCGATAACAGTATATCAAATGTTATTAGTTCGATACCAAAATCGAATAATACAAGGACATACCAAGGCAAGCTGCATCATTCGCGAGTTCTTTCACCTTGATAACAATATTTATCGTGAGAAAAATTGCCAAAATTGTATTAATTTCGCAAAAATGTGAATGTTATCGTCGTTTTTGGCGATGATTTTAACGATTTTCACCTTTTTATACAATGGCTGTAGTTTTTGTTCCAATTGGGTTCTTAATACCCTACCTACGCTATTGTAAGCGTACTTTAAAGATTTCTTGCTACTGATCAAAATTATTATAAATCTTTTGAAGAATAACTTACGGTTAACCAAATACTTTAGTATGGACATATCAATAGGTACCTAAACTTTTGCCATTGTCTCATTTGTGATAAAGACGTCCAGTCTTATTTAAAAAAAAAGAACTGTATCCTTATCATGGCCTTAAAATCGATGTTCAGTTCAGAGTTCAAAATGTATGTGTGTCAACTAAACTGCAGCTCCAAGGACCGTTTCGCTATTAATACCAAACAATTGACAATCGTCGTCGCTCATAGAACATATTATATTTAGAAATATTTTAACATTGGTGAGGTGATTTCGTTTAAAAGTCAAAGCATTTATTTTAATTAAACCTTTTGAATAGTCAAGGAGTCTATCAGGTTTGTGGTGAAATGGTAAATAGTTCACACTAGCTAAAGACAGAGAGAAGTGAAAAGGAAGGAAGGAGAATGGGAGGTCCTGTAGTGGACAACATATGCTAAAATAATGAATACTTACTTTATTTATTAATTGATTTGATTTTAATTTATTTATTAATTTGATGAAATTTATCATGATTTAATTGATTTGATGCAATTGAATTTATTATGTATTTTTGCCGTGGTTTTGTATCCTATTTTATTGATAATGTATATATAATATGAATGTTTTGTGATCCTAGTTGGTCGAAATAAATGACATATTATTATTATTATTATTACCTACCTACACTATTACCTTAAAATAATAGAACTTATGTATAGGCGTCAGCACATCAAGCTACTACAATCTGTCAAATTTCTTTAATAGATTCAACTTTATCGCTAAAGCATTAGGTTCAAAGTTGTTTGGGAACATTTAACAGTTTCGGGTATCTTGATGTGCTGGCGTCTGTACTTAGGCAAATACTTCAATGCAAAAATAAAAAAGTAGGTACAGTTTGGATGTAGGAGGTAATCTCTGGACGTACTAAATTTCGAAAATTCTTTCACTGGCAGAAAGATAGATACACTATAGCCGAGCTCCATACGGTTTGCCATGTTTAATAATATAGTTAACTAGCGACCCGCCCCGGCTTCGCACGGGTGCAATGGAGAAACACTGATAATTTTAGAGCCATTATTTCTCGTAAAAAGTATAGGATAAAAATGGTTATTGTGGGTTATCCCTAAGAGATAGACATATACCATCGCGGATTTTTTTGTAGACCGTTTTAAGGTGTACAATACTGTAGTACATTATTTTGATCTATCTCGACGGGTTCAGCCAGCGTTTACAATGTAAGCGCAAAAAATGTGTTTATTTACGACATTACATTAGAAACCTCTAAAATTATCAGTGTTTCTCTACTATATTATGCATGTATTATACATATAAACCTTCCTCTTGAATCACTCTATTGATTAAAACAAACCGCATCAAAATCCGTTGCGTAGGTTTAAAGATCTAAGCATATATAGGGACAGACAGAAGCGAAGTGACTTTGTTTTATACTATGTAGTGACTATCACGCGAGCAAAGTCGCGTGCTAAGCCAGTAAATAATAAAGGCGTAAATAAATGTCGTTTGTTTCAAAATTAGCATGTTAGGAATAGTTGACGGTGCTCGTGGGAAATATCTTATTGTTTAGGTATTCATATGGAAACACGACGAGGAAAGTGTGCCAAGATGTATAGTAACTTAGCTCTCTCGAACGTGCCTAAATTATTTCGTTTTTGAATCTACCACATCTTGCAAAATCCGGAAGAAAATTGAACGCTAGTTTACTCAACAGAAATCCATATTGAAATTAGTTAACTGTTCTATAGAAAGTATAGAAACCCAAAATTGATATGAGACTTGCAGGGTATTTCAAGAAAGCCAAAACCCTTAAGATTCTTTATTGCTCTTTTGTGAGAAGTCATCTTGAATACGCGTCACAAGGAACCCGTGTTATGGCAAATATATTGATCGTATTGAGAATATTCAAAAAAGATTTATTCGTTTTCTGTTTTCGGCTACGTTGGATGCATGGGTTGTCGAATCGCGAGTTGATTGATCAAAATCAAAAGTCATTTATTCAAACTAGGCTGAGAATCAGCACTTTTCGAACGTCAAAATTACAAAAGACAGTCCCCCAAAACGCCCGCCCTTCACCACTTCCTAGTGCTTTCGCTGGGAAGAAGAAGTGGCGGAACAAACTCCCCAGCAGCACAGCTGTCTGTTCATTTAGAAAATACTTTATTGAATACAATACAACTATGCAAAGTAATTAACATTACAAGACACAGGACACTAAATTAAATAATTTGCCACATGTCAGCTAGCTACGCCAATATACCAACAAATACTATAAAAAAACTATAAGTACTCAAGCAAAAAATAATAAATCTAAATTAAATAAATGCCTCCAGGTGTAAAGGGCGTAACCGCTCACATATTTATCCAATGCTGGGTTCTGTTTACATAGCTGTCACTTGAACTCACAAGTGATAAACTAGGACCATCGAAGGAAACTAAATAAACAAGTTATTACTAATGACAACAATAATAAAACCATGGTCAGCAAGACGACCAGTCACCACAGACTTATAATATTCTTTGTAAGGAGTTCTCATTTGACCCATTTACCACCAAAACCTATTCTGTATACCAAGACCCCTCCATGCCTCGGAAATCACGTTAAGTGAAATGAGAGCCAAGTTCAATATTATGATATATACCTTGGTTATTGACTTCAACGACAAAAGATGTGAGATCTAAATGGGTGCCAAGTTCAATGGTTTTTTTTTTAATTTATTTGTAACAACATAAAATATTTTATAACAACTTAAAATGTCATTTTCTTCTTATAACTTAGAATAATATTTTGAAGCCTAAGGTCTGACTTGGCTAGTTCTAATATATATACATATATATACACAACGCGCCACATGAATAAGACCAGAATATTTTTTTTTGCTATTTAGTATATGAGACAAAATAAATATATAAGAATGATAAGTATAAACGTCTTTAGCCACAAAAAGTTTAACTATAAACAATCGAACTTCTTAAATACTCAGTGATCACTTTTGACAATGTTGGTGGCAATTATGATGCGTCACTTGAATAAGACCATTAAATAAAACACAAAAACTTCAGTTATTAATACTATTATTTAATAAAAAATTGATTAGTAATTAAGGTTTTTCCCCTTCTGTTGAATTAAATTAAAAATCCGAGATGGCATTGAATCATAAAGACTTTACGTATTTAATCGGCAGTTTACTCCAACACTTTTTTATACCCTTTTCGAGTTCTTGCTTGTTGTTATATTGTTTGCCATTCTTATAAAGTTCATGTGACAGCCATCCCCACACATTTTCTATGATGTTTAAGTCAGGGGAAAGCGATGGCCAGTCCAGAACATCATCATGGTCTTATTCATGTGACGCGGTGTGTATATTCTCATATAACACACGGTGCTGCTCGCCAGTTCTGTTAGCTTGAACCTTGCTTGACACGCTACCTCGTGTCAAGATTAATGACCGGTGAAAAGTTTCAGTCATGTACTGAATCCATGGTAATTTATTGCGTGTCGATGTCCCTGACAGCCTGTAAGTATTTTTTTTTTTTCAGTCTAGGTTGCTTGTACAAAGTTGTAAACGAAATGGGTTCATCTTGCTCGTGCATGAATGAATACCCTATATTAAATCTATTTTCTTCTCAGTGTGTTTACTCTTAAATTAGCATGGAGATAAAGAAACGTTGCGTTAGTAATGCTCTGAGCTTTCAGGAAGCAGTTTGACGATTCTAATTTTACACGACTGCAATGGAGCCCAAGAGTAGGATAATGTTTTTATGTATAGGTACATAGTTCTTTTTTAATTTTGTAAAGCAGCCGTGCGATTCTGTAACCATCTCACCGTGATAACTTAGGTGTAGTGAGCGTGGAGCGAGCTGTCATTAGGGATTAACACCATTGACACTTCAAGCTCACTTCACTTATGATTTCACGGTGAGATTTTTACAGAATCGACCGGTTGGTATTTGAACTTTTCGAAAAATAAAAATAAAAACTTAGACGATCATTAAAAATAATGTTAAAAAACTAAATTGTGTTTGACGTTGGATGTTGATATATAAAAACTAGGACTAATCTTCGATTTAGGCACTTACAGTGTTAATCATTTTAAGACTTAATTAAAAATTAAATAATTTATGAATTATTTCATTTTTAATTAAGTACTTATATGAGATATGTCTCGGATGCGGTTCTGAGGACCAAAGTTTTTGATTTTTTTTTTAAACTCAGTTGAGACGATAATAATCTCGGTACAAGGTATGTGGAAAACCACACATGCATGAGCAGCTACACAACATACTAAACTAATATATTTAACTTATTATTAACATAATGTATATTTTATGGAATTGACCATAAAAATACAATATTAACTTAACATAAGTATCTAGGTAAAAAGCCCTCCAATATGTAGGTATAAGCGATGAAGTATGACGTAATGTCAAACATTGTCATAGAGAACAGCCGGCCGATTCTGTAAAAATCTCACCGTGAATTCATAAGTGAAGTGAGCTTGAAGTGAGCAGTGTCAATCATGAAGACTAGAGAAAAGGAGTCCAAACTCTAGGGCATCGCATACGGAAAATTTGTCCCGAAAAATTCTTAGAGCAATAGTTCTAAAACCAGCCACCAGCCGCGCTGCATTACGTAGTGTACCTACCGAGTGAATTTAGCGGCATGTAAGACGCGTGAAGTTAGTTAGCAATTATGCATTTAAATATACCGGGAATTTCCCCCTCTACCTTGGTAACCGAATGCAACTACTAAAGAAGTACTGAAAACCTGCTCAAGTATGTGTAAAGACTTTAACAAATCTGATTTTGTGATAATTCTAACAGGCTCAAATGATGTAAACCCTTTGGATATTCAAACGTATTTATATCACACTCTATGTCAATTAGATTTCACCAATGTGTTAGTAGGACAGGTTTACAAACATTATTATCTAAATGAAAAAAAAGTTAATAATTTATTGAAATTTGTATGCCATAACTGTAAAAATTCATGTTTTGTACCATTACATAGCGATTTTAAAATGTTAACAAATTAGGTAAACAAACTGCATGCCTGTAGATTAATTCACAGACAAATTCTGCATGTAAATTACAAAAAGAACTATCATTATTATACTGAGAAATTAACTACTACGTTAGGGCAACAATGTACAACGAGAGATGTAGGTGTACAAACTGATAGTTTGGAGGATGTGACTGTACAGACTGATAATATTGATACAGCAGCTCAAGAGAGCGATGATTTTTTTCGTAAATAATCATGATTCAACCTTAACACTTTTACATCAAAATATAGCCGGGGTATTAGCCAAGCGTGACGCAATTTCGTTTGCCATGTTGGAGTTACTGAATAATGATATAAGCGTAGATGTACTGTGTCTTACGGAAACGTTCTTGCTAGAAGGGACCGAAAAAAACTTTCGGCTTAAAGGCTTCACAACAGCAGTATATTATTCGAGGAAAACATCCAAAAGAGGAGGTGTCACTATTCTTATTAAAAACGACATTGAATTTAAAATTTTACAGGAAACACAAAAACTAAGTGAAACATGTGTATTCGAATGCTGTGGTTTGGAACTAATTAAATATGGTATAATATTAATCTGCCTATATAGAACACCTTCCTCTAATGTAGCAATTTTTCTTAATAAACTAGACACACTTTTCGGAATGCTTTGTCGTAATACAAGAAAGAAAATTATTTTGTGTGGAGATACAAATATAGATATTTTAAAGCAATCTAAGGAAAGTAGAGATTATAATTACTTGTTAAATACGTACAACATAAAACATGTTATATTAGCGCCAACTCGAGTAAAAGAAAAGACGCAAACTTGTATTGATCACATCGCAACCACTATCGAGAAAGGTAATGCAGTAGTACACGATTTGGGTTTATCGGATCACTCAGCCCAGTCCTATACCTGGCTGATTTCAAAGAGGAAGCAACCAGTTCTGAAATGGTGGTATGAACTCAAACGAGATTTTAGTGATGAAAATAAGAAGAAGTTTTTAAAATCAATGTCCTGCTTGTCTTTTAACGATGTATTTGAGGAAACCTCAACGAACGAAGCATTCGGTAAATTTTTCGACACGTTCTTACTATTTTATAAGCTATGTTTTCCTACTGTCCGCGTAAAAATTACTAATAAAGCACTAAGTAAATTAAATTGGCTAACTAAAGGAATAAAAGTAAGTTGTAAAAATAAAAGTAAATTCCACTATAAACTAAAACACAAAAATAATGTACTCCACAAAAAGCAGTACAAAAACTATTGTAATATATTGAAAACGTGCATTTTGACGTCACGGAAATATAATAACACAAAATACATGAATAAATCTGAAAATAAGTGTAAAGCAGCGTGGAATCTGATAAAAAGACATACTGACACAGATGTAAAGAACACATGTATCTCAAAGATTACAGTTAACAACAACGATTACGTGAGTCCGGACGATATTGCAAATAATTTTAATAATTTTTTTATTAACTCAGTTACAAGGAATACCCCAGACAGTGCACATCATTCTAGCTTAAGTCATATGGAAACCATTGAATCAATCGGCAATTCTATATTTCTTTACCCATTGGAGAGCAACGATTTAAAAAAAATTGTAATGTCTTTAAATGATTCGAAAGCAAGTGGTTATGATGAAATTCGCACTGACATTATAAAGTTATCAGTAACTACGATTCTGGAACCTCTTTTATATGTTATTAACCTCTCACTAGAGCAGGGAATATTTCCTGAGATATTAAAAAAATCAGTAGTGAAACCATTGTATAAAAAGGGAGATAAAACACAAATGGAAAATTACAGGCCCGTTGCATTAATACCTATATTTTCAAAAATTTTTGAGAAAGTATTTTGTAATAAATTATTAAACTTCATTGAAAAACACCACATTTTAAAGGATGAACAAAATGGTTTTCGCAGGAATCGAAGTACATCTTTAGCAGCGTTCCAATTAATAAAATCAATTACGGAGTCTATTGATAATAAAATTCCTGTTTCAGTACTTTTTATGGACATGAGTAAGGCGTTCGATCATGTCAGTCATGAACGGTTATTAGAAAAAGTTTCCAGATACGGAGTAAGAGGAAAAGCATACGACTGGCTGAAGTCTTATCTAACTAATCGAGTACAGGCAGTAGAAGTATCAAGTTATAATGATCAATCCAAAACACGAGAGTTATTTCAGTCTTCGCTTTTAGTAAATAGTTACGGCGTGCCTCAGGGCAGTATTTTAGGTCCGCCCCTATTCCTGCTCTACATAAATGATTTGGTAAATATCTTGAGTCATAAATGTGTTCTATTCGCGGACGATATCACTATTATATTAAAAGGCACTGATAAAAGTACCTATGAGCAGGAAATAAACACGGCTCTCCAATCGTCCATAGAATGGCTAGAAGCTAACAATTTAAAGGTCAACATCAGCAAAACAAAATTTATGCAGTCCCATACTTACCGAGCAAAACCGTTGAACCTAAATATAATATACAAAGGGGATGCCCTGACAGAAACTGATACAGTTAAATTTCTTGGAATGTCCTTAGATAAATTCTGTTCTTGGAAAATCCATGTCATTGATGTCTGTGGTAAAATGAATAGATTTGTCTACCCTCTGAGGCGTATTAGCTGCGAGATATCTAGGGATGCTGCAATTACCGCATATCACGGCTATATATCCTCCATTTTGCGATATGGTATCATTCTTTGGGGACGCTGTGTAGAAATTGACCAAGCATTTGTGATGCAAAAAAAATGTTTAAGGGCTATATTTGGGTTGAAACAAATAGATTCTTGTCGCCCATTCTTTAGAAAATATAAGATTCTTACTTTACCGTGTATTTATATCTTGGAATCTTGTTTATTCGTTTTCAAGCATAGGAGTCTTTTTCAGAAAGCGACAAGCTACTATGCCCCGCGATCTCATAATGCCAACAAGTTATATAAACCCAAGACAAATCTCACAGTCACATCGAACAACAGTTTTATCATGTGCATTAAATTGTACAATAAAATTCCAAATAAAATTACGTCACTCCCATTTTTAAAATTTAAGCGTATCTTGACAAAAATATTGATTGATAAATGCTTTTATAGTGTACTTGAGTTCCTAGATTATAAGGTGTAAGTCCTGCATTGTAATATCAGGTACTATTATAGATAATTCAAAATCAAAATCAAAATCAAAGGTCATTTATTCAAACTAGGCTGAGAATCAGCACTTTTCGAACGTCAAAATTACAAAAGACAGTCCCCCAAAACGCCCGCCCTTCACCACTTCCTAGTGCTTTCGCTGGGAAGAAGAAGTGGCGCAACAAACTCCCCAGCAGCACAGCTGTCTGTTCAGTTAGAAAATACTTGACTGAATACAATACAAGGTATGCAAAGTAATTAACATTACAAGACACAGGACACTAAATTCAATTATCTGCCATATGTCAGCTAGCAACGCCAATATACCAAGAAATACAATAAAAAACTATACGTAGGTACTCAAGCAAAAATTAATAAATGAAAATTAAATAAAAGCCTCCAGGTATGAAGGGCGTGACCGCTAACATATTTATGCAATGCTGGGTACTGTTTACAAAGCTGTCGCTTGAAGTCACAAATGATAAACTAGGACCATCGAAGGAAACTAAATAAACAAGTTATTACTAATTATAACAATAATAAAACCATGGTCAGCAAGACGACCAGTCACCACAAGCAGCACCCGTTCACGAGCATAACGCAAAGATCAGCCATTACCCCCCTCGCCATATTTGAGGGAAGGAGGCAACCCGACCCCCGACGCTACCGCAAGCAGTGACATCTGAGGGAGCATGACGAACTTGCTGCCGGTTGCTCAGGTAAGAATAATATGATCAATCGTCGAGGTCACTAGCTAGCCACATATTGCAATCAACTCATTAGAAAACATTTAAATGGGTTGATTATGTCAATAATATAATAAAAATAAAACTAAACTGATTTGACTTATACAGCCCAATAAAAACAATTGTATAATGAGCTCATAGTATAATAACCTATCAGTAATCTAATTCTGGAGAAAGAATATAAACATTGTCTTGAGTTAATCAGGGCGACCAACTATTCTTATCGTTTAAGTAGTCGTTGATGGAGTAGTATGCCTTTGAACAAAGGTTGGATTTTACTTGAGCTTTAAATGCATTAAAAGGCAAATCTAGCAAAGAAGAGGGTAGCTTGTTATAAAAGGCTATACCAAGCCCAACAAATGAGTTATGAACCTTATGAAGCCGGTGAAAGGGAACACGTAGTTTGTCCTTATTTCTGGTGTTAACATTGTGAACATCACTGTTTTTAGTATACAAGTGTATATTTTGCCTAATATATATGATGTTGGCAAATATGAATTGTGATGCAACCGTGAGAATACCAATATCTTTAAATAAATCTCTTAGAGAAACTCTAGCACCTCGCTGGTAAATAGCTCGAACAGCTCGTTTTTGAAGGACGAATATATTTTGTATATCTGCTGCTTTGCCCCACAGCAGAATACCGTAGGACATAACGCTATGAAAATAACTAAAATATACTAAACGAGCTGTATCAACGTCAGTGTATTGTCTTACTTTCCTGACGGCGTAGGCAGCCGAACTGAGCCTTCCTGCTAGGCTCGATATATGTGGTCCCCACTGAAGTTTGGCATCTACTGTTATTCCCAGAAAAACTGCTGAGCTCACAGTCTCAAGCGCCTCTTTATCTAAGACGATGTTGGGTCCTAGATTTCTAACATTGGGTAAGGCGAACTTTACACATTTCGTTTTCTTGGCATTGAGAACTAGGTTATTTGACGTAAACCAATCCGTAACTATTGAGAGTGCACTGTTTACCTCGTCAAAATCTAGTCTATTCCTGTCTACTTTAAAAATAAGAGATGTATCATCAGCAAACAGTACAACGTCACAGATTCCCTTTAAATGGAATGGTAAATCATTGATATAAACTAAGAACAAGAATGGGCCCAGTATTGAGCCTTGCGGCACACCTAACTGAACTGGTAGCGCGGAAGATTTCACACCATTAACATCTACACATTGGAACCTATTATGTAAATAAGAATTTATTACGTTGAGAGCTTCGTTTTGGACACCGTAATGACGTAGTTTACGCAAAAGCGTGTTAATTGTTACCTAATAACAATCGATTTAATATAATATTTACTAACTGCATGCCTGATTCAAACTTATTTCTTCATAATTTCTTTTATTTCTTAATTAATATAATATATAATGCTTTGATATTAAATAATTATGTAAAATTTGCACGCCGACATTAATGGCAGAATAAGAGATTCATATACCTTATCTTTAAGATCTCTCTGTACCTACCTTATTTACGCAAATAAATGATTTTGATTTTGATTTGATTTGATTTTGAACTTAGCGACCTCAGCGCACTCTGCCCGCCAACGTTATTTTTTCAAATTTCTGGCACAACTCTAATGTACAGAGTTTGGACTCCTTATCTATAGTCTTCATGGTGTCAATAGTGTTAATCCGGTAATCCCCAATGACAGCTCACTCTAAGCTCACTTCGCCTTAGTTATCACGGTGAGATTTTTCCAGAATCGACCGGCAGGTACTGTAAGGGCTGCTGCTAATAGACGCGATCATGTCAACACGTTCGCTTGGAGTAGACGCAGTAATTATAACGTTGTATCATTTTAACGCCCCCACCCAATATTCCACACTATAGGTACTCATCATAAATTAAAACACTAAAATATTTGTAAAACATATTACATAGAGAGATTATTCTGCCTATTGCGAGTATCATGCTCGAAGCACTTTTCCGCTAAAATTGCATAATTACCTAGTTCTTAGACTGAATTGAATTTTCTCTTTAAAAAAAAAAGAAGTCATTATACATATAGTTAGTTCCCAACGACAGCCCCATTTTCTGTTCAGGAAAATCACTGTCCATTCCAAGGTTGAAGACCGCCCTTGTATGTTGCGCAGCGTTTCATGTATTTTTTTATGTTATGTATTTTTGTGGTGTACAATAAAGTATATATAAATAAATAAACAAATCGAAGTCAATGTTATCGGAACTCGAAGCAGTAACCAGGACAATAAAAAATGAAGGGTTTTGTGAAACAACAAAATCCTTTACAACAACAACAACAAGTTGAATGGGGAAATGGGGACACAAAAATTGTAAATACTACGTACTGTTTGATCAATGTTCCTACTAGCGAGACTCATCTAGCCTAGCTTTTCCCAGCTTTGTTGATGTCGGCTGCAGCTGAATACCAGTATTTTACATGGAGCGACTGGCTATCTGGGGCTTGTGGCTACGTAATAACAGCCGCAAGGGTCGATCGATCAGGTAAAGCTATGCTTGCCGCGGTTGGTCCGTGGATGGGTGACCATCTTCATATACCAAGACCCCTCCGTGCCTCGGAAAGCACGTTAAGCCGTTTGTCCCCGCTGTTATTCGTGGATCTTTGACAGTCGTTACGGGTCGTGAGTAGCCCGAAAGTCTGACAACCAGTCTTACCAAGGGATATCGTATTACCCAGTAATTGGGTTGTGGAGGTCAGATAGGCAGTCGCCCCATATAAAATACTGGTACTCAGCTGCATCCGGTTAGAGTGGAAGCCGACCCCAACATAGTTGGGAAAAGGCTAGGCAGATGATGATGACTGCCTATCTGACCTAGTCAGCTGGGTAATACAATACCCCTTGGTAAGACTGGTTGTCAGACTTTCGGGCCTCTGACGACCCGTAACGACTGTCAAAGATCCATCAATAACAGGAGGGGTGTTAGTATGTAAAGATGGTCACCCACCCATGGATCGGCCCCTACTAGCTAGACTACTGCCGTGCGATTCTGTAACCATCTCACCGTGAAAACTTGGTTGAAGTGAGCGTGGAGTGAGCTGTCATTAGGGATTAACACTATTGACACTGCTCACTTCAAGCTCACTTCACTTATGATTTCACGGTGAGATTTTTACAGAATCGACCGGCAGAAGTTATTTTGACATCTACACGGAGAGAAAAAACTTAGAAAAATTACTGTGCTGTCTCATAATCTGAGTGCATTTGTGTAGTAATGGAAAAATTACCACGCTAGCACAGTAAAAATTCTTATGCTGTACAGTAAAATTTATTGGACAAATACTGAATTTTTCCCAATCTTACTCAGAAAATTTTCTGCAGATGTCACTTGCACTCACTTTACAGTGACGAGCACAGTAATTTTTCTAAGAATTTTCTCTCCCTGTAGCAGTGCCCCAACTTTGCGGAAGGTCAATCCGTTGCCTACTTACATTGCATAATATTATTCAACATTCGTAACGTATCCACCTATTACCTTAATCCTACATAATTGAACAACAAGCTGTTGAGTCCGGTGACCGTAAATCAATACCACATAAATTGGCATAAATGAATTAAAATTAAACTGCGGATAAAACCACTTCTTTATAAATACAAAACCGGTCGATATAATTATAGCACGGCAAACATTTCGCCGGGTCAAGGATGCCATTTTCTATTATTTGCGATGTTCCTGCTATTTTTGGGGAAAACGTTATTTGTTTGTAGATCTAAGGCTTTTTTAAAGCACAACGATCAATAACCACCGACGGCCGCCATGACCCACGCACATTGGTCCACTTGAAGGACTAAGTGCGGTGAAAACTTCATGGAAAGTTCTACCGGAGACGCGTCGCGCCTGTTTGCGAAAATTTAAGGCGGCAAATTCAATACCAATAGATAAAACCAATCACAATCTGAATAATTTTGATGGATATAGCAATTCCATTGCTTCATACGTTCGTAAAATTTTATTTATTAAAATCTCGCTTACAACTACAGCCGTACGATTCTGTAACCATCTCACCGTGAAAACCAGGGTGAAGCGAGCGTGGAGTGAGCTGTCATTAGGGATTAACACTACTGACTTGACACTACTCACTTCAAGCTCACTTCACTTATGATTTCACGGTGAGATTTTTACAGAATCGACCGGCAGGTGTACGAGTATATCTAATGCGATAGCGCGGTCTTAAAATTAACTTACTTACAATTTAAAACTATGAAAAAACGTAAAAAAACTAGTAGTAGGTACTTATAATAACATCTATAAATAATAACTACTTTACGTTCCCTAAATATATTAAAAAAAAAACAATATTTAAAATTGAAAATTACAGCTGAGGCGATATTGCTAGCCCGAGCCGTAGGTGAGGGCTATAAGAAAGCAGAGGCTGTAATTATCAAACCGCACGTATGTCATACTACGTTTTATAACACATTTGTGAGGAAATAAATAAAACTCGGACTTTCTTAAACGAATAAATCTTTAATTACTTGTTAAAACAGTTATTAAAATTCGAACAATTTGTAAAATTAATTATTACGTTGCCAGTTGGTCTTTTGTTTATGGCAAAGGCACAAAAAACAGCCAGTATTATCAAGTAAATTAATACTTTTGTGTTTTTTTTTACAGATATTTATCTGTAAAAAAAACACAAAAGTATTAATTTGTTTCGGTTGTAATTAATTGTCAAAATTAATTAAATTAAAGAATTAAAT
The DNA here is from genome assembly GCA_949629135.1 of Eremobia ochroleuca. NCBI lineage: Eukaryota > Metazoa > Arthropoda > Insecta > Lepidoptera > Noctuidae > Eremobia > Eremobia ochroleuca. The sequence goes on from OX451387.1 coordinate 4,110,746, forward strand.
GTTTATTTATTATATTTTATCTCCCAAAGTTAATTTTATTCATAAAATGTTGACCACTTTTCTGACATAAAAACTCTTTGCTATGATTTAAAAAAGTACCGTTCGTTTTAGACGGAGCATCTTGATAAACCGTACGCTTTACATTACAATTACGCACAAGTACGTAATGAGATACATTACGATATTGAAATTGGTGCAGTAAGAGACCTTTTTCGAGCAAATGTGTTATATAGCCTATTTGTCTGCTCAATAACGTAAATAACGCAATGAATGTGGTTGAACTGTCAAAATGAAAGCCATTGCTAATGACATTGTGTTACGCAACTACCCCGCTGAGTGGAATGTCTGTTCCGTTTGTTTATCTTCTTTTGTTCTACTTTTAAACCGACCAAAGCGAAAAAAATATTTGTAAACAAAGGTTATTAAATTAGATACGTTTATCGTGTATATAAATGTGGCCAATGACCTTAGATTAAGAAATTTTTAAAGACAGATAAACACAACACAACAATTTATTTTATCAATCAATCTGCTTAGCCTTTGTTTACGCTACGCTTGCCGCGGTTGGTCCGTGGATGGGTGACCATGTTCACATAACAAGACCCCTCCGTGCCTCGGAAAGCACGTTAAGCCGTTGGTCCCGGCTGTCATTCGTCGATCTTTGACAGTCGTTACGGGTCGTCAGTAGCCCGAAAGTCTGACAACCAGTCTTACCAAGGGGTATCGTATTACCCAGTAACTGGGTTGTGGAGGTCAGATAGGCAGTAGCTCCACGTAAAATACTGGTATTCAGCTGCATCCGGTTAGACTGGAAGCCGACCCCAACATATTTGGAAAAAGGCTAGGCAGATGATGATGAATCTGCTTAGCCTTTTCCCAACTATATTGGAGTCGGCTGCCAGTCAAACCGGGTGCAGCTGAATACCAGTATTTCACATGGAGCGATTGCCTATCTGACCTCCACAATTCTGTTAGTGGGTAACAGGATACCCCTTGGTAAAACTGGTTATCAGACTTATGGGCTTCTGACTACCTGTACCGACTGTCAAAGACGTACGAATGACAGCCGGGGCCAACGTTTTTTAACGTGCTTTCCGAGGCATGGAGGGGTCTTGGCAAGTAATGGTAAGTAAAGTTGTTCACCCATCTACGGACTCCCGTGTGGCTGTTATTATGTAGCCACGAGCCTCCAAATAATACTAACATATACTTAGATATAAAACTAAAATAAATGTACATACTTTTACTATCAGAAAAGGAAATATCGTGTTAAGAATCTTACGAGTATATACATCTTTTCAAATACTCCGGGTAAATATAAGTCACTAATTCGTACACAGTTAAATGATATGTAAGTATTGAACTAAGTTGTTGTATGTTTACCGAATAATGTCTCATTATGGAGTTTACTAGGTCCCTCTCACTAAACGCAATGGTTAATTGTATCTGCCTAGTAATGTACTGTTTGCTATTTTTATTTGTAAGTATGTTTTTTTTCTTTATAATCTTTTTTCTTTGTAATTTAAATGTAAATACAAATTTTCTACTACATATAACAATTTTAACTTTGACTGTTATTTCCGTTTAAAATTATCTAATTTAGGCATTCCATACTGTTTGTTTGTTTCCTTTGCATGATGCGGTCTCCTATAATTGAGAAAGCACATGGACTTTTGGTCTTGTCCTTTATAAAATAGCATGTAAGGTGTATTCTTTGTTGGAGATTCTAATAAACTAAAATAAAATTTAAGTATAGTCCACACCTGTAAAACGTATTCGAACGATATGAAAACGTATTATGTTGCGTATAAAGTAATCTCTGATAAGTAGTATTGATTAGAAACATATGTTGCTTCATATCATATCGGGCATTTATGCGTTATCAACATCATCTTCCACATCTTCAGCCTCGTTCCACCCACTGCCGAGTTAAGGCCTCCTTCCTTGTGTGCCATGCGTAATTTAGCTAAATAAGGTGATACACGCTGTGTTGTCAGTTGTGTTGTTGTGTTGCTGAGCTGAGGCCCTTTTGGCATTATAGTCTTTGTTTACTGTTTTATAGATTTAATGTGTATTTATTTTGATGTAATGCCAATAAACGCATTTTCTTTCTTTCTTTCTTTCTTTCTTTCTAAATATTACCTACAGCTGAAACGGCAATGGTACCGATTCCCTTGTTCAGAAACTAAAGTAAATGTAAGTTCAGTGCATCTTTTTCTTTCTATTTCATTAAGAAAAGGACAGCAGATAAATATTAGTTTAGCCCTGTCCTTCACTTATAAATATAACTGGTATGGATTTAGTCAAATCATGCCTAAGACTGTGAGCCTGAACCTATAAAGAAAATAAGCTGTGTGGTTCTATCCTCAAAAGACCGACTTATCTGCAATCTGCATGGCCCTCATATGACCTGACCAAGATTATCTCTGGGTTTATTTCGGTCTTTCTTCTCCGAGTAGTCTGTTAGGAATCACCGAACTTCTACATCTAGTTTTTAATTTAATTTTGACGTGTAAAACTGTTTTTTTTTTTTTTGAATATTTACAGAATTAATTGAATGTATTATTTATGGTTGAGAGGAACAATGGAAAAAAACGACTAAAATATATCGTATTGAATTATAAATAAAACGGTACACAAATACATAAATACTTTATAAATTTATAATACACATGCATATTTGCTATATTATTTAACATGGCATCCGTGGCTAAAAAAGTTCTAAATAGAATAAAGAGTAGCTTTTACACTAATTCAAACTTAAAGTATAATTTATGAACCCTCTAAACTTACAATAATAAATATAGAAAGTTCAACAAGTAAGTTCATAAAAATGCGCTCTGCATATTATAAATTGCCCTTTTATAGTACTACGGGGCACTCTGCCAGTCCACTTCCCATGCGAAATGAAATGAAATTGTTTAGTCTGTAAATAGGATGTCGGAATCTACTTTTGCACATCTATAATACCTATATAAAATTCAAAGTACCTACTGACTGATATATCAACGCACAGACTAAAGATATGAAATTTGGAGGGTGTGTTCTTTGTGAAGAGCAAGGAGAGTTTTTTTGAAATTCTACCCCTAAGAGGGTGAATGGGGGGATGTTCAAATTTGATGAGACGAAGTCGCGAACATAGTGAAATAGTCATTTTATAAAAAAATAAAAATAAACTAGATGAGGTCGGCGTTTCCTCTCTGACTACTCTGAGAAGAAAGGCTGAAACAAACTCAGAGGTCAGTCTCTTTTAAAGTAAAAAAAGCACCTCTCACCTCGATGGTATTACGAATTTTCCGGGACAAAACTCGGTAAAAGCCTTCATTATTGTGTTTCTTTTTGCCCTCAGATTAACTGCGCGTAGTTTTACAAGCAAATCAATAAAAAAAATATCAACACTAACCATGTCTTCCCCGGAAATAATTTTCATTTCATGCACCACTGCCATCGCGAGAGCTTATCACCATCACCACTTTCAAATATGGAACACGCGTCTCTCCCTTTCGGAGTCCGGACACTGAGTGATAAGATTCGGCGCCTGATCATGTATTTACGACCCCGAACTGCCCCGTTGGTCTCGTGGTCGCAAGCGCGACTGCTGAGCGTGGGGTCCTGAGTTCGGTTCCGGGGTAGGGCAAAGTGTTATTTAGTTTTTCCATTAGGAATTTCATAGTAACAGCCCGGAGTTTGGAAGTCGGCGGTGTGATACACCCGTGCCTCGGTGCGCACGTGTCGCCGTTGGTCCTGCGCCTGATCCCTCTCCGGTCGTGTCGGATTGCCGTCCCATCGGACTATGAGAGTGAGGGAAGAGGGAGTGCACCTGTGTCTGCGCACACACGCCTGCACTATAATATCTCCCGCGCCGAAGGCTAAGTAAGTAAGTCTAACTAAGTCTCCGTTGAGATTGACCGCCGTGGCTGAAATACGCTCTGGAGCACTTTATTTGTTTATCTGGGGACACGGTAGTGTCCCGCCAAGACGAGCCTTTATGTATTTACGAGAAATTATCAAAAACGGTCGAATCATTGTCCTGTAATCTATTGTGCTTCAAATGGTTGATAACATACCTGACACCCTTTTCCAAAGTTAAACCCGAAGTTTGGAAATGGCGATCATCTTAGACAACTGCAGTGCTATTCTGTAAAAATCTCACCGTGAGAACTTAGGTGAAGTGAGCGGGAAGTGAGATCTGCCATTCCGTAATGGTAGGTATTGACACTACTAAGGGCTCACTTCACTAATAATTTACGGTGATATTTTTACAGAATCGACCGGCTCTTTAGTTTTTGAAAGTCTACATATCATCGTCGTACTATCAAGTAATCTTTTATCAACTAATTAATGGTCTGATTGGATTGTTATTATTTTCTAGCCAATCAAAGTACCTAGTTACCTACCTACAATATTACTTACATTTCGTAGAATTGATTACCAAATCCTGGAGTGTTAAAAGATATCTTTTGTTATTGTAACTACAAAACATAATTTATTTATTTATTAAAAATTAAGTAAATAACACCTAAACAGCTATAATTCCAATGCGATGTTACTACTACAAATATATACATAAATCTAACTCATATTGACTACTCAAAAATAAAATAAAAAAATACAGTCATAGAAACAATTAAAAATACAATTCAGCATTTTTTCTCTCCACATTTTCAATGCACTTCAAGGCAGTCAGGCATTAGGTTATTAGGTAAAGAAAAAGATGCACTGAACTTAAATTTAGTTTAGTTTGTAAACAATGGAATCGACGCCAATGTCTAACCAAAATATACCTGTCATGATGAGTCAGCCTGTACGGCAGTAGGGATAGTCTACCTAATCACCGTGACTGTCTATTATGTATTTACAATAATAGATCTATCATCGTCAGCCTATCGAAGTCCACTGCTGCACATAGGCCATTCCTATTGCATGAAATTCAATTCGATTTTCGGCAACTCTCATCCATCTGCTACCAGCCATCCTGCGAAGATCATCAATACTGCCCTGCTAAGCCGAAAGGCGCTATCTCTGAGATACGCCCTTTTAGTTTTTTTTATACCATTCAATAGCTAGAATAATTTCCCATCTAATGGTATAAGCCAAATAGCGATATCTAATTTAAAACATTAAAATAAACCACTAAGAAGTTTTTTTATATCTCAATTTTTCCTTAAATTACTAAGCGATTTGACGGCATGTCGTTTTTATGAAGCCAAATAGCCTTATATTGACATAGGCTAGAAACGCCTAAAAATATTAATAAAAACTTAATTAAATTTTTAAGCCAATAGGCGGTAAGTTCATCTTTCTAAAAAGTTCCGGAGTTAGCGCTTTTGCGCTAAGTAAATGTGGGTATTATTAGTTCGCTAAGGTTTGAAATACGGCTATACCTAAGTATAGTAGGTAATTAAAATCGACTTTAATATCTTTAGTAATAAGGATTACACTCACTTACATTTCACGATAGAGCGTGTCGTGACATAAAGATAAACATTAGTAACGATCATTTCTTAGTTTGTTTTGTTTACGGAAGGAAGCAAATTCGTTTTATGGTGTGTTAAAAATAAGGAAAACTTTATTAAATACAGTATTTCTAATTACGCAGAGATAAGCTTTTGTCTATTAATATCAAGGGTATTATCATTTTTTAATGTTCTATCGGGATATGAAAAATATTGTACTTTGGGTGGATAATTGTTCTGCTAAAAATATAAACTGGACGTTTTTTTCGTTTTTAATCTAACATAGAACGAAAACGAAAAACAAAAAAAAACGAAAAAAATGTCCAGTTTTTATAATATATTTTATAATATAAATTCGGATCAGATCAATGCAGAAAAGATTATTGTTAAATACTTCGAAGCCGGACACACATTTATGTCTGCAGACTCTTTTCACCATAGAGTAGAATTGGCGATGAAGCGAATGAAAAACAAAATATTTATGGCTTTGATGACTTTTGCGAAGCTGTAAACAGTGCTGGAAAAAATGTAAATATCAAAAAAATGACAATAGATGATTTTTATGAGTGGCAAGACTATACGACCCAATACAAACTTTCCCGGTTGTCACCACGACCTTACATTAGTGACATTGTTGAAGTGGAAGTTAACAGAGGCAGTTGTGACATTAGGTACAGAACTGGTTTCGATAATGAACCCATTACGGCAAGCATTATTGGTACAAAGTTCTTAAAATTAGACAAACTTCCATCCCCAACTAAAAAAACAGTACCAGCAGGAATATCTCAAACAAAAAAAAATATATTTTAAAATCTCTTCCAGTTTAATACCTGCTAATAGAATGTCTTTTTGGCGGGGACTGCCAACTTTTGATTAATTTTATTTCATAGAAAGCAAATAAATTGCTTTAACTTTTTTATGTAATTTGCTGCTACATTTAATAAAGTTGTTAAAAAAAATATTAAATGAAGTTTTATTGCAAATTTATTCGGTATTTTCATCAAATATGAAAAAAAATCATTTTGTATGGAACTTTCTATGAGCAGAATAAGACTAAAAGCAGTATCTCAATTTTTGAAGCCTTTCTTTTTAATCAAAATAGCGGTATCTCACAAAATAGGTATAATGGTGCCATTTATGGATAATTTAGGTATGTCAGTTATATCTAGGGTCAAAAATACGTTTATATAAGTTTTAACAGTTTTAAAAATATTAGTTTTAACCCCCGTTTGAAGGTGGGAAAAATCCATACACAAAAAGTCGTTTTTCTCAAAACTTACTCTGATTGAGTTAGCGCTTTTCGGCTTAGCAGGGCAGAATAGATCTATATACATAACATAAATACACACAGACAGACACGAAAAGCGTCTTCGATTTGTTGTTTGTTAGCGTTGTTCTTCTAAACTAAGTACGCACCGGATTTTGATGCGTCTTTTACCATTATTTAAATAATTTATTCCGGAAGTTATATGGTATAATACATTAATATTTAATTTACATATAATAAAGAAATCTCGAATTCCGATCGCGCGGGTGAAAAGTCAAGGTTAGGGTAGCTGTCTTGAACGTTTGAGTGGATAAAGTCGTTAAAACCATGTGAAGCAGGAGCGGATCGCTAGTATTATTATAATGTAGTCTTGTAGGTATTAGATAATTATGTAGGTAACTATTACCTACCGCTGCTCTTAACTGCTAATATTGGGTTTTTTTAACGAAGGAGTAGTCATTAGCAGCTCGACTCTGGGTGTATGCCCCGCTAGTCATAAATAGGCCCTATTGCTTAGATACATGGGGGTTTAAACCCAGCTGGCGACATTATACACTGCGTACCCAATTAGGGAAAACGTGCGCGCTTTAACATAGTTTATAGGTTTATTTGTCAAGTACCAATCAACTATTTTCCTCAATCAGAAAGGTTTATTAATGATAACTTCAATAATTTTGGCTCAGCGATGATGAGTCAGTCTGCCTGGACTTCTGTACAATTTGTAGATATAAGGTAGATATTTACTAGTCTTTATAGACCTATTTCTTTACTGCCTTCCATGTCAAAAATATTGGAAAAAATTATTAACAGAAGGTTGTTGAAATATTTGGAAGATAAATCAATTCTCTCTAAGCGGCAGTTTGGATTTAGACCTAAAGTTTCAACTGCTGATGCGGTACACCATCTGACTGACTATCTAGCGCAAGAACTTGACAAGGGTAACCACACAGTAGGAATCTTCCTGGACCTCGCCAAAGCTTTTGACACAGTTTCCATTCCAATCCTGTTGCGCAAGCTTGAGATCATGGGTGTAAGAGGCACCCAGCTGAAAATTTTCAAAAGTTATTTAGAAGATCGTTCCCAGTGCGCAAAGATTGGCAATGTTCTCAGCGCTGTTCAAAAAAACACATTTTTTGGTGTTCCTCAAGGAAGTATTTTAGGGCCTACACTGTTTTTGATCTATATAAATGACCTTTGCAATCTAAAGCTAGAGCATGGCACTATCATTACTTACGCTGACGACACTGCTCTCTTTTCGGCTGACTCAGAAAATGAAGTCTACAATCTTGCGCAACACGGATTCAATATTGTAAATAAATGGCTTCAAAATAACTCACTAACCCTAAATGCAGAGAAGACAAGTTTTATTAAGTTTTCTATGCGTAAACAAATATCGAAGATCCCCTCAGCGTTACATGCTCATTGTTGCCCAATCCCTGCAGACAGCCTATGTAAGTGTCCTAATATTAAAAAGACAGATAAAATAAAATACCTGGGTATTATAATAGACGAAACCCTTTCCTTCAGACCGCATATGGAAGCTCTAAATAATAGAATTCGTAAGCTGATATACGTATTCAAAAAGATACGATGTATAGCAGATCCAATAATAATTAGGCAAGTATACTTTGCCCTTTGTCAGTCAATTTTGACTTACTGTATCACTTCATGGGGTGGGGCGAGTAAAACTTTGCTACTACCCATTGAAAGAGCACAAAGAGCTATTCTCAAGGTGGCTACTTGCCGTCCTTTTCTTTTCCCCACTAACACCCTGTATAAAGCTTGTAAAGTACTAACAGTTCGACAGTTATTTATAATGAGCACTGTACTAAAACAACACGCGGCGCTTCCATTCAGCACTGAATTCACAAAAAGGAGACGGAAAGATATTGTTTGCCCTCAAAAAAGCACAAAGCATGCTTTTACAGCCAAATTTTATATGTACCTCGGACCGCTACTCTATAATAGGCTAAATGATAAAGGAAACATCTACTCCTTAAATCAGAGTAACTGCAAGAAAATCCTTATGCAGACTCTTCAAACTATGTCCTATGAAGATACAGAGAAGTTATTAGTTGTACTAAAGTAAATATTGTTAGTAATAGGTATATAATTTATAAACGTTTTACATGTGTACCAATAAGTACCAATAAGATAAATATGATAATTAAGTGATTATTTAATAAATTATTGTTACCTCCAATCGCCTGAAACACAGGATTACCTAGTTCAGGCACAAAAAAAAAAAAATGGTGAACTTGACATAGATTTAAGAAAAACTGTATTTAGCGTTAGTCCTTATATTATTGAATAAATTTTATTATTTATTTATTTTATTGAAAATTTGATTCCGGATTTCAATTTCTTGATAAATAATTCAAATGAATGTTTTATAAGAAAAATAAATTACTTATACAAACTTCTTTATGTTCTGTGTGTATGTAAGTATGCAAATGACGATCAATGATGCCTCGCTGTGTTGCAAGGATCAAGGACCCTAATAAATCTAAAAAGTTCTTCCTATTTCCTAAGATTTCTAGAAATATTCTTTACACGATGATAATGCAAAATGTCGTCACCCATCGCCAGCCAAAGACAATAAAAAGGAAATGAATGTAATTAACAAATTGATCGGTGTTTGACAAAATTAAACGTCTGTGACCAATCGCGTTTTACGCTGGATATTTCACGCGGGAATTAACATGAGCTTCTAGAACAACAACAAAACGTACAGACGCCAGCACATCAAGCTACAAAGGGGGTTTGGGTTAAAGTGGCATGATTTTTTAGATACGCGGCCACTAATGAAAAGTGTTTCGTTAAAAAGAACACATTAAGTCATTCTTTTTTTTCTACGAACATTTCTTTCCCAAGTTCATCGATATTTAATGTAAAAAATCTATAAAATCAAATCGCCATTAGCTATAAATGGTGTCTATTTCATTAATTACATCGTAGTTTTACTTCTATTTCTCTCTATAACTCGTGATTAGCGATAAACGACAACACAAAAGCCGCCCATGAGCCCACCAAAAGCACCGAACTTCTCGCCCCCGAGCGATTCTATTTCTACAATCGCTACAGCTTCAAAGTGACATTGACATGATCACGTGACATTTCGATAACTTAGGTCTACCCCGTAGGTACATTTTTTGGCTCTTCCACTTGCGTCCAGTTGCTTCCAGTTGCTAAGACATTTTAATTTAAATAGCCTCCTTCATAATGAACAATATGGCTTTACAAAAGGTCGTTCGACTACAGATGCGGGTGTTGCTTTGCTGAAACACATATTTAACGCATGGGAGAGCTCGCAAAATGCTATCGGAGTTTTCTGTGATCTTTCCAAAGCCTTTGATTGCGTGCACCATGACACGCTTTTGCGTAAACTAAGTCATTACGGTGTCCAAAACGAAGCTCTCAACGTAATAAATTGTTATTTACATAATAGGTTCCAATGTGTAGATGTTAATGGTGTGAAATCTTCCGCGCTACCAGTTCAGTTAGGTGTACCGCAAGGCTCAATACTGGGTCCATTCTTGTTCTTAGTGTATATCAATGATTTACCATTCCATTTAAAGGGAATCTGTGACGTTGTACTGTTTGCTGATGATACATCTCTTATTTTTAAAGTAGATAGGAATAGACAAGATTTTGACGACGTAAACAGTGCACTCTCAATAGTTACGGATTGGTTTACGTCAAATAACCTAGTTCTCAATGCCAAGAAAACGAAATGTGTAAAGTTCGCCTTACCGAATGTTAGAAATCTAGGACCCAACATCGTCTTAGATAAAGAGGCGCTTGAAACTGTGAGTTCGGCAGTTTTTCTGGGAATAACAGTAGATGCCAAACTTCAGTGGGGACCACATATATGGAGCCTAGCAGGAAGGCTCAGTTCGGCTGCCTACGCCGTCAGGAAAGTAAGACAGTACACTGACGTTGATACAGCTCGTTTAGTATATTTTAGTTATTTTCACAGCGTTATGTCCTACGGTATTCTGCTGTGGGGCAAAGCAGCTGATATACAAAATATATTTGTCCTTCAAAAACGAGCTGTTCGAGCTATTTACCAGCTAGGTGCTAGAGTTTCTCTAAGAGATTTATTTAAAGATATTGGTATTCTCACGGTTGCATCACAATTCATATTTGCCAACATCATATATATTAGGCAAAATATACACTTGTATACTAAAAACAGTGATGTTCACAATGTTAACACCAGAAATAAGGACAAACTACGTGCTCCCTTTCACCGGCTTCATAAGGTTCATAACTCATTTGTTGGGCTTGGTATAGCCTTTTATAACAAGCTACCCTCTTCTTTGCTAGATTTGCCTTTTAATGCATTTAAAGCTCAAGTAAAATCTAACCTTTGTTCAAAGGCATACTATTCTATCAACGACTACTTAAACGATAAGAATAGTTGGTCGCCCTGATTAACTCAAGACAATGTTTATGTTCTTTCTCCAGAATTAATTTACAAAGAATTACTGATAGGTTATATGAGCTCATTATACAATTGTTTTTTTATTGGGCTGTATAAGTCAAATCAGTTTAATTTAATTTTAATTTTATTATTGACATAATCAACCCATTGCAATGTTTTCTAATGAGTTGATTGCAATATGTGGTTAGCTAGTGACCTCGACAATTGATCATATTATTCTTACCTGAGCAACCGGCAGCAAGTTCGTCATGCTCCCTTAGATGTCACTGCTTGCGGTAGCGTCGGGGGTCGGGTTGTCTCCTTCCCTCAAATATGGCGAGGGGGGTAATGGCTGACCTTTGCGTTATGCTCGTGAACGGGTGCTGCTTGTGGTGACTGGTCGTCTTGCTGACCATGGTTTTATCATTGTTATCATTATTAATAACTTGTTTATTTAGTTTCCTTATGGTCCTAGTTTATCATTTGTGACTTCAAGCGACATCTATGTAAACCGAACCCAGCATTGCATAAATATGTTAGCGGTCACGCCCTTTATACCTGGAGGCTTTTATTTAATTTCCATTTATTAATTTTTGCTTGAGTACGTATAGTTTTTTATTGTATTTCTTGGTATATTGGCGTTGCTAGCTGACATATGGCAAATAATTTAATTTAGCGTTCTGTGTCTTGTAATGTTAATTGCTTTGCATACCTTGTATTGTATTCAGTCAAGTATATTTTCTAACTGAACAGACAGCTGTGCTGCTGGGGAGTTTGTTGCGCCACTTCTTCTTCCCAGCGAAAGCACTAGGAAGTGGTGAAGGGCGGGCGTTTTGGGGGACTGTCTTTTGTAATTTTGACGTTCGAAAAGTGCTGATTCTCAGCCTAGTTTGAATAAATGACTTTTGATTTTGATTTTGATTTTGCGTCATCGCTAAACGAATGTTACTTTGTCTAGGCCCTCAGGATTCGTTTACCTGAGTCTCCGAGTCACATCCTCCGCACACAAGCCAAGCAATTCTGCTTGGCGAAACTGGAATTTTGGGTATATCACTTCGGAGTGCACCATAGAGACGGCCCTATTCAGACTCAAAAATATTACGTACAAAGGAGCGAAATTGGATGAGTAACAAACGAATTCTTTACGAAATTATATGTGCTTACTTGGAAAATTACTAGGGGCGTCAGACATTTTAGGAACTTTTCACCTTTCATGCCTTTTCTGCGAAAACGTGTATTAGGTTTAGGTAGGAATTCAAACAAAATTAAGTCCCAGTAAAACATTTATCTAAAAATACTGCTTAGTGCCTCTGTCTACATTTAATTCAGTAAACATGGGCTTAAATATTAAAGTTTGACCCAACACATAGGTCAAACTTTAATATTTTAATTCATGATACATCAATAAACACAGAAAAACAAGTGAATAAAAACGTGAATGCATAAATTAATATATATTACATTTTGTTATTTAGAAATTTGACAATACAATAATTTGCGTAAATATTCTCATTTTTATTAATTAAACAATATTATTTACTAAGAAGTTCTTGGGTCCACATGCTACCACAATCATGACCAATAAACTTATTTAATTAAATTGATAATAGTCTAGACAATTTTATTTTAATATGTGAATATATAATTAAACATCTACTAAGATAAAAAGTCTAAATCCTAATAACCGATTAGGATTTAGACAATTTATCTTAGTAGGTGTTTCATTATTTTGCCCATCCATAGAATTTTAATTTTAGAATGCCTAGTTCTAAATAAAATAAGATGGCGATTTCGAATTCTATTTCCGTGTTAAAAGAAACTAGCAATAAATAGGTAGGTAAAACCTGAGGGGCTTGTGGCTAAGTAATAACAGCCGCACGGGTCGATCGATCGGGTTAAGCTACGATTGCCGCAGTTAGTCTGTGGATGGGTGATCATCTTTACATACCAAGACCACTCACTCCGTGCCTCGGAAAGCACGTAAAGCCGTTGGTCCCGGCTATCATTCGTAGATCTTTGACAGTCGTTACGGGTCGTCAGAAGCCCGAAAGTCTGACAACCAGTCTTACCAAGGGGTATCGTACCCAGTAACTGGGTTGTGGAGGTCAGATAGGCAGTCACTCCATGTAAAATACTGGTACCTATTCAGCTGCATCCAATTAGACTGGAAGCCGACCCCAATATAGTTGGGAAAAGTCTAGGCAGATGATGGATGATGATGAGGTAGGTAAAACCTAGGAAAAAGACTACAAATAAATGTTTGTATACTTACGTATAATTCGGCCTACCAAATGTGATAACTTTGTATACCTACATCCTATGAAAATTAGAAAATTCCTTAAAAAATGCTTCCGTAAAAGTAGTAGTACCAAAATCGTATAGTGACAAGCAATCGATTTACAAATGAGGAGCGTCGGAACGAAAACCGATATATCGAATTTACCATATTTTCACAAATTAAAAAAAAGCTTGTAAGTTTTTTAATGTTACAAAAGTGGAAAATTATAGCATGTCAATTTGCAGTTAAAGTGACATCGATTGATGTGTGAAACTTGACGGAGGGTAGATACTTAATTTAGGGAGATACTTTGCGGACAAGTATGGATATATCGGTTTTTGACGCGATCATTTGGATATATCGGTTTTTGACGAAACCAAAATGGATATGTCGGTATTGAACTGAATTGAATTTGAACCGACCATTGTTGAATTGTGTAAAACTTAATAAGAATTATCGGTTTTTAATCCAACAACAAGAACATGTTGAATTTAAAAATGTATTTGTCGGGTTTGATTATTTACGGGATATTTTTTTTAAGATGGATGTAACTGTTTTTTAATTGATTTCTTTCCTGAAGGGTGTATAATTAAACATTTTGTAACAGAAAAAAAAAAATTCTTAATTAAGACATATCGGTTTTTGTTCCGACGCTCCTCAAATGGCTTATAGAAAAATCATTCTATTCTGTTCTGACATCTTACTACTATAATTTGACTAATACTTGAAATTTAAAAAAATAACTATGATTTGTGTATCTTCATTAGCTTCATTTACTTAATTCATAAATGTAATCAATAATTTTGCATGCTAGTTTTTAGCGAATTGTTTTAGAAACTGTCAAAAAACCCAACCATTTGTAATGTATACTACAATTCTTGCAAATAAATTTCGAAAACCACCAGTTAAGGTCAGTTATAGGCCCAATACAAACTAAGAGAGAATCCAATCCATGCAGGAAAGCTAGTGGAATAAACAACTATGTACTTCAAACTGAACTCCACGTATGTGAAGCCACTTCTGTAAAGCCGCATTTTCACTACGTTTTTTTGAGCGAACAAGGTACGCGTTCGGCCCTTTGCACACACACGTTTTTCTTGCACTGAAAAACTACGGTTTATTTGCCATGTGTAGGCACGGTTGTCAGTGTTGTACCGTAACGAAACCGTACTGTGTATGTACAAGGGCCTTATGTTCATAAACTGTTCAGAATAAGGCATTTTGCTATGAACTTAAAAAACAACCGACTTCCAAAAAAACACTACAAAGTGAAAAATAATTTTAATTTTGGAAGTCGGTGTCGTTATTTCTGCATTTTGGTTTTTTGACACCGACTTCCGAAATTAAAATTATTTTTCACTTTGTAGTGTTTTTTTGGAAGTCGGTTGTTTTTTATTTATATAAAATTTTTTATTTTTCACTTTTTAGTTATATCTACCCCAATCAAATTCATATAAACACTACTTGCTATGTAAATATCAGTGACAGGAAGCTGCATCTGCGTTTATAGGGTACAGACGTGATGTTATGTTGTGCGATTGCGTAAACAATGCATACATATGCGATAGCAGCAATCGCGGTTGTTTTACTGGTATTAATTATTATTATAATAAAAAAAATATATAACCATTGTAGTGAGTACAGGCGTGATATTATGTTGTGTGATGGTGTAAACAATGCTTAGATATGCTATAGCAACAATCGCGGTTAATCTGCTGTTATTTATTGAAGAGTTCCCCCGATTTCTACAAGATCCCATCATCAGATATTGAAATGGTGACAATGGGACCACACGGGAAGCACCAGCTTTCAAATAAAAAAAGAATCATGAAATTCGGTTCACCCAGTCGGTTATTATGAGGTAACAAACATAAAAAAAAAAAAAAAAAAAAAAAAAAAAATACAGTCGAATTGATAACCTCCTCCTTTTTTTGAAGTCGGTTAATAAAGTGGGAACGCAGCTTTACTTTTCAACACAACAGCCGGTCGATTCTGTAAAAATCTCACCGTGTAAACTTGCGTGGAGTGAGCTGTCAGTGTCATCCCACCTGATACTAGTGATTGACCAAGCATACATTTACATTCATAATCGAGATTTTAATAATATTTTGTATGCTAATTCTATTGATCATTTTGTACATATGATTTCAAAGCTAGTATTTGAAAAGTCAAAATAAAATAGCAAAACAGAAACTTCATCAGGATATCATTTTTTTTTTCTCCTAGACTAGTCCTTATATAAGGAATAGTCTTTTTTCCTAGATTTTGAATTTTATTTTGTTTAGTCTCTTTAATCTTTCTGTCTTTTTAATCTTTAGTCCTGTCAAATTATTCAACGCCTGACGTAAATTGACGTATTTTTAGTAGCCAATTTTTTAATCACGTCTAAACTTTTCTATGGAGTATCATAATTTAACAGGACTAAACTGATATTTATCTTCTCTCCTTTTCTTAATGAAATAGAAAGAAAAAGATGCACTGAACTTAAAAATTTAGTTTAGTTTGTGAACAACAGAATCGGCGCCATTGTGTTCATTATAATCAATTAAAAACGCGGTCATGTGTCGAGAAGAAGAAAAAAAAAGAAGAAAAGAAAAGAAAAAAGAAGAGAAAGAAAAAGAAAAAAAAAGAAAAAAAAAGAAAAAAAAAAAAAAAAAGAAAGAAGAAGAGTATTCTATTCTATTCTATTCTAAATACAAAGTTTTGTTTAAATAATTAAAAACGTGTTATTACAATATCAACATGACATTTTATTAACTGGTGTTTTAATAATACACATCCCTGTAACCTACTGTTTATTAATATATGAACAATCGTGAACCGGTTGGTTTTTAATTAACATGCTTGAAGTCAAGTTTTTAAATTACTTTTTTTTTATTATATTCATCCGTTTTTAGAGTTCCGTCTCTCAAAAGTAAAAAACGGAACCCGTATAGGATCACTTTGTTGTCCGTCTGTCTGTCTGTCAAGACAAGAAATTGAAACCATATACCTACTCAAGTTTACAGTCCCTTGAAGCTGTGAAAAAATCAAAGTTCCAAGTTAACGTACAAAAAATATACGGCCGTTTATGCCGCAAAAAACTTATATTTTGACACTCTCAAGGGAATCAAAATTTATACTTCCCGTTGACCTAGAATCATGAAATTTGGAAAGAAGAAATGTCATGTAGCACAATTAAAGGAAAAAATCCGAAAAACGTATATTTGTAGTTACATACGTACTAATTTGTACGGAACCCTCGGTGCGTGAGTCTGACTCGCACTTGACCGGGTTTTTAACACTTTCACAGCTGATCACGACCTCAGGTCGGCATACACATTTTTTTCTAATTCGCGAATCACGAGCTGCACTCGTGATCGCCTTTCATACTGTTTATTAAAAAAACACGACCTCTTATCGTGATCCGCGTTGTACGCGTTTGTAGCTGAGTTTATAAGCTGCACAAATATGCAATGTTTGCATCTCTAGTTAGAACGAGAGAGCTACAATTTGCGATCGCCCGCGCCGCCCGTTCAGTCGGCCGTCGGCGAGTGCACGGAGTGAGTGTGATTGTTTTGGCGCGAAATGGCTTCATCGCAGCGTAATGTTTCGATGCATGAAATTGTTGATATATTACAAAATGATGATGATTCTGATATTGAGGAGGCTCAGTGTGATGAAATTGAAGTTAAATAATTGTTACCTAGAATAGCCTAGAATAGACGTAAGGAGTCTGTATGACTTTTTTTTTTTTCGAAAAAATGACCATTTTTTAAAATTTATAATAAAAAAACATAAATAATATAATTTGTTTTTATTTATTATCCATAAAATACAATAGTAGATTTTACATACACAAAAAGAATTATCTATATACTCCTGTCCGTTATTTTTCTACGATGTTAACAATTATGCAGAAAATCGCCCGCGTACTGGATCAAGCGGGCGCTCTAAACGCTCCGCTGTGAAAGTGTTAATAATTTTATTGTCCAATCTAATTGGAAACGATGCATTTGTTTTTCAAACAGGCTTATTTTAACCCTACATACAACATTACTAACTCACAAATACCCTACATTCAACATTACAAACTCAAAAATGCCCTACATACAACATTACAAACTCACTAAAACCCTACATACAACATTACAAACTCACAAATACCCTACATACAACATTACAAACTCACAAACTAGTATAAATAATTCATAACCGCCTCGTTGGTCTAGCGGTCATGTTGAGTATGAGGTCCTCGGTTCGATTCCCAGATCGGGTAGTAGTATTGGGCTTTTCCATCAGGAATTTCTCAGTGACAACCCGTAGTCTGGATCTGTGCCCGCTTGATGGTAATAGGGTCGCCCCTTATTACATTGGACTTATAGATGACTGGTGAAATGTGCGCGTACTATCAGTACACATCTACCTGACCATTCTCTACCCTCATCATCTGCCTAGCCTTTTCCGAACTATGTTGGGGTCGGCTTACAGTCTAACCGGATGCAGCTGAATACCAGTATTTTACATGGAGCGACTGCCTATGTGACCTCCACAACCCAGTGACTGGGTACGATACCCCTTGGTAAGACTGGTTGTCAGACTTTCGGGCTTCTAACGACCCGTAACGACTGTCAAAGATCCACGAATGACAGCCGGGACCAATGGCTTAACGTGCTTTCCGAGGCACGGAGGGGTCTTAGTAAGTAAAAATAATACCCATCCACGGACCAACCGCGGCGAGAGTAGCTTAACCTAATCGATCAAACCGTGCGCCATTTCTTAGCCACAAGCCCCTCCTATCGCCTCCTAGCCACCTAGAACTAACCTAAACATTGCAAAGGCGGTTTAGCACATTTCCCCAATATCTACATGAACTTGCACAAAACCTTGGCCATCGGAACTGTTTGTGAATTCAGATCGTATCTACCCTAATTTAGACGGCTTAGCAAAATATGCTAAAACCGTCGTTATCTGCTGACCTTCGACCTTCAGCTTATCACGGTCGTTAATCTCTTTCCGTACCGAGAGACATTGCCTAAAGATCTTTGTGTAAATTAGGTTTATCTGACAAATAATTGCAGTGCCTAGGTATTAACTGGGCTTTAGGAAAGACCTAGGCTTAATTGGCACACAGTAAGGAAGAATATCGTTAAGAGCACGCATAATGCAGATACTATGTATAGTCGACGATAAGGTTGAACGTCGCTTACTTGATTAAATAGTTGCAACTTTATTTAAGCTTCAATTGCATGGGAATTGTTGTCACAAGTGGTCAAGACATTACGAAGTTGAGCATATTCGAGAGCAGTAGTGGCCCAGTGGTCCCGAATTACAAGTTGTAGGTCTTGAGTCCGAACCCAGGCAGGTTTGTATTAAAAACCATAAATAAAAAATAAAGACGATTTTTAAAATTTTGACAACTTTGAAACGATTTGTCTATATTTCCGTTAAAATGTAATGTTGAATAAATTAATTAATAAGTAGTTTTAAGGTACTAACATAGTTTTTAAGCCTTTACTAATCATTTTATATGGAATTATGTTCTGAAGTAAATTATTATTATTATTATTATTATTATAAATATGGCATTCTTGTGCAGAAATTCATTATTCTGATCAAATTCAATTAAAAACATGACACTAACCCCTGGAGTTCAGGTAGTGGCATGTTTTCAAGCATTCGCCGTCTCGGGCGCAGTCAGCGTTATACAGCGAGAACTGTTGGTGTTCCGTTCAAAGAGTGCACCAGCGATTTGAAGAGACTGATCCAATATTTTCAGACCAGGAATATGCCGAACAAGGTGCACGACAGCGCGGCAGGATCGATATATGATGTCAACAATGTTGAGAAATCGATTTCAAACGGCTGTTGAAGTAAAAAATCACCTTCTACGTGCTGGAGGGAGCAATCCGAGTGCATGTTCAGTGAGGCGGTGTCTTGCTGAAGCAAAAATCAAGCCATTTAGAAATGGAAATGGTCCGAAACTCGAAAGGCAACATCGAAATTCAAGGCTGAGATACGCTAGAGAACACATGAATTGGACTCTGGATTAAGAGTAATGTTTTCGGACGAGTCGAGGTTCATACTATACACGCACGATGGAAGGCAAAAAGTTCACAGAAGACCAGGAGAGAGCTATAACCGAGCTTGCATTGAAGAGAAAGTACCATACGGTGAAGGCTCCATACACGTGTGGGCTGGAATTTCTTCCGAAAGCCGCACCGTGCTAGTGGTAATAGAAAATGGCACTTTAACTGCAGACACGTAAATGAAATCTTAAATGAGTATGTTGGCCCATTTTTAGTAAACATGGGCGAGAACGCCATCTTTATGCAAGATAATGTTCGTCCCCATACAGCTCTGATAATGTTTGCCTACCTTGAAGTTGTCGCTATCATACGCATGGAGTGGCCAGCACGCAGCTCAGACTTGAACTCCATCGAGCATGCCTGGGACGAATCATTCCAGTCGAAAGACGTCCTCTGCTGGTCACAAGTCTCCTCCAAGTCCCGCCACTTCGTCCGGTTCTGTGCTACTCGCATCGCCTTCACCAGGTCCTCGGCCCACCTTGTGAAAAGACCTTCCAACGCTACGCCTTTCAGTACGCGGTCGCCCCTCCAGAATCTTTCGTCCCCATCAGCCATCTGTTCTGCGTGCAAATGTGCTCTGCTCACTGCTGGGATACCAAACACGAAAGACTTTCATAGCTTGACACAAGTGCAAAACTGATTCTAAAGAGATTTTTCTATTATATCCAGCAATTCGTTCGATAGCTTGTGCCTATAGACTAGCACACCTTTCATCACACATCACCTTGAAATAGTACCGTAGTAAGCAGCTCGGTAAAAAGGCGCTACAAGTTGACAATAGTGGCGTTGTTTTATAAACACACGGACCGATCTTGAATGATCCAACCTCCGATAAAATACTCAGTTCGATTAGTGTACGGTACATGTTGATACGTTTAAGTCACGTGCGGTAGATAATTGGGAACTGTGACACCCAAATACCTAGTAGTAGTAGTCAAGCAGGAGCGTCAGATAATATTTTTAAATGGTATTATTAAAACGAGCGGAAACGGGGTTTCTGTACCAACTACTAACTAGGTACTAATGGCATTTGCCAGTCAGCAAATTATCTAGTGGAGACTGGCTGTCCAAGGAGCTCTGGCGTAGATACTATCATTCTTCTGTCTTTAACAGAATTATTATTATGTGGGGTCGTCGCAAAATGTCTTTTTTCCATACTTCTCTATTAGTCGTCATCTCATTAGTCACTTTCTCTAGCCGTATCAACTTTCACACAGTCCATCCATCGTGTCTTACAGCCATCCTCAATCATACCCAAAACGTTCAACTCGACACTTTCATCACATGACTACCGATTTCCATACAACTTTTAAGACACTGGGGCAACTTTCAGACTTCTTCGTTTGTTCCAGAACCCAGACTTGTTCGTCTATTTGGGCATGACATAGTTCCAGAACTATGTCATGCCCAAACACCAGCCAGCGGGAGTGGATATACTGTATAATTATATGAGATTGTTGTTTCCCTAGGTGGTGTTACAAATCTTGGCTTGTTCTGTGATTTGTCACATCAGCAAACGAGATTTGACCCCATGTCGTGGTAAATTTAAATAAATAATTGATACGTAATGAGTTTTGCAGATTGTATTTACCTATCGCGCAGAAGTACGAGGGGAAACCCCTCGTTATTATTAAACAGGTTGAATTACAAGTTACAATTTTAACCTTTTAAATCACTCTGACCATGAAGGTTTTATGCCTTTACATCAAAAAGTTATTGTGTAAGTTTGAGTTTATACGAGTAAGACAAGACTGGTCTTGGAGCTATCCCAACCAGTTTTTAAAAGAAACAAAATGAATAACACCAGTTGCGGATATTACAGCGCGACGAGTTTCCAGCGCTATATGAACGTTAATCTTCAGAAATACATTTGTAACAAGTTTTACAAGCACAACCAATTACTATGGATAGCTTCACCAATGTAGGCCGACAACAACTCGATATGAGGATTTAACTTTAAACGACACACGTCTTTCTCAATTTGCTTTCAAATAGCCACCTAACAAACGGCCTACGATTTGCAGACCGTTATTGGTTAGATTAAAACTCTTTTATCTTTACCAATAATGAAGCAAAGACCTCATAGCTTTGCACAGTAGACCCTCCCATATGGAAGTAGCTATCACAGGTAAAATTAGCTTACGAATCTATTTATATGCCCAATTTGGCAATAAAAAATGTTATCAGTGGTAAGCAAAATAATTCAGTTTTATTTCTAGGAACCGAGCATAAGACCATTAATACTTAATTACTTAGTTAGACACACTCACGTAGAGTTTTAATGAAACGAATAAGTTATAATAAACAATAGGCATCAATAAATCTTTACGACAATATGTTATTATCTAAACAAGACATGGTTGTGAATAGGTAAGAACCATATTGAACATATAGTATTGGCGCCGAACCCTTTGTTCACAAACTAAACTAAATTTAAGTTTAGTGCATCTTTTTCTATCCTTTTCTGAAAGAAATAAACAGAAAAAGATGCACTGAACTTAAATTTAGAGAATCGGCGAATATTAGTTTAGTCCTGTCAATTTACTCAGCGCCTGACGTAAATTGACGTATTTTTAGTGGTCAATTTTTTAATCACGTCTAATCTTGTCTATGGAATATCTTAATTTGACACGACTAAAGTAAATCTATCTTCTGTCCTTTTCTTAATGAAATAGAAAGAAAGAGATGCACTGAACTTAAATTTAGTTTGGTTTGTGAACAAGGGAATCAGCGCCATTGTCAAAACTAATATTATAGAGTCTTCAAAATAGTAATTATTGAATCGATACTGGAGAATTTAAGCCTTAGTTGACGATGTTACAAGTTGCCTCAGATTAAAAAGACCCTCACTCACTCATCTCACACGGTGTATTAAATTATTGAGTTCCTTCACAATTAAGTACCATTTTGAACTATTGTCAACTTTAAGGTGTCTTCAAAACAGTAGCTATTGAAATTATACTGGATATACTAGTTAGCGATGTACTCGATGGACTTCAAAACTCCCAGGTTACAACTATCAGAAAATGACGACTCTGGCATGCAGTTCCACTGTTTACGAACAACGAGTAGACTACAAACTACACCAAACCAACTTGACGTTTTAAACACCGATATCTAAGATAACAAGGAAGTTTGGAACGTCACAATGATAACATACAACAAACACTTAAACACACAGTTGGCCATACTTTATAAATGTTTATCATTTCCTTGGCCCAGTTCAAGACGAGTAATTCCACGAGACACATGTAACAGTAATATTATAAAATACTGTAATCAACTATATGACGGCCCGCAAATGTTGGCCAAGAAGAAGGTTGACACCATACTTGGTGGTAAGACCTACTTCGTCTAAAAGTAAACGAACTAAAGGTGACGGAAATGGAGTATACTTATTGGAAATAATTCGGAACTTGTAAGCCTTCAGTACAAGTTTTCAATGTTAAGGCATTTTGGGAATGCTCAGAAAGGGTATATGAGTCAAGAGTAAGGGCAGCAGGAATCTCCGTCACCAATCACCAATCGTATCTTGGTCTTAAGAATGTTCACCAATGAGCTAATGCAGTGGACAGTTCTTTAAATATTAAGAGCTGTCGACCTATTCTGTAAAAATCTCACCTTAAAAACTTAGGCGACGTGACCTGTCAATAGAGTTCATCATCAGGTGTAATGACAGCTTCAAGCTAACTTCACCATATTTTGACAACAACAATCTAGAGTCACGTACTATAAATAAGGTAATATTTATGATTCTAATGATGATGTACCTACGAACGAAGAAGAATCTGCGAAAGCCATGGCCTAGGTACCAAACGTTATGATTTAAAATAACAACTAATCAACATTTTGACTTCTTTGCTAAAGTTGCTTAAACATTATTCCCAGTTTCACGCCCGATTTCCAACTTATTGAAACAAATTCGCTACACGCACTGAAAAACTTCAAATATTTCAGGTGATTAGCACGTAGCCATTACATAATAACTTTAAAACACACACAGAACTGTGTACAGTGTGAACAGTGTTTCCTTACACAATTATTTATAATTACAGTTTGATGCCGTCAATAAGCCGTTATTATTACCGTACCATGATAATCACGGCTCACCCTTATCCATTGTTGCTCGGCTGACCTTAGAGTCACCCTGCACGCATAGTTCGGACGGTTACATACAAATTGCTATAAAATCTATACTAATTATATGTACTACGTATTCTATAATCGTTTTCTATTTGTTTATCGATTTGTAACCGTAACTCATCGAGAATAGGAATAAAACTTAGGTACAAAGGTAATTAAATTGGGTGTAAAAAACACGAAGCCGTCATCTAAGCATTCGGTACATCTTAAACCTCAAAAGAAATTCGAAGTTTTTGGAGTCTCCGATATGCCCAAAAAGCATATGAATAGGATCACGCTTAGATTCCAATGAGATGTTCCATTTGAATGTTACCAAAACCAACTACAAATCAAAACATCATTCTTTCTCCATCATCTTCAAACGATTGACAGAAACAGAGCGATTTTTTAAATACGTTTAGCGGTAAATGTATTTTGCGATTTGTGGTGAGGTGCCAGCGGGCCTTAGAGATGCATATTGCCATTTTCAATCACAAGTGGCCTAAAACGTACTTGCAATCATTTTGTATAATAATGTGTTTGCAGCATAATGCGTTTGCATAATGTGTTTGTTATATACAGGTTTGAGGAACAGGGTGTACCTAAAGTTCACTCATCCTCCATAGAAAAGGGAGGATCCTTGGACCAGACGGATGTTGTGTCTGGTGGACATGAATCGATGTCGTGACGTTGTATATTTGCTAGTTGCACGGTAAAATTTGCTTGCGCGATGCAGGATTTTGTGCGTCGTCAGCGTGATGTGTAGTTCACACGTGGCGATGTAGATGCCGCCACAGTGGCATGAGAATTTGGCATAGGATGCCTTTGGTCAGCTAGACTGTCATCGGAATCATCATACAGCCCCTAAGAACCCGTAGCCAAGGCCTTAGCTAGAGCATAGTACTTAAATAAATCAATTACAATAAATTGACGGGCTAATTAAAAACCTAAGAGGTATAATTATATGTATAAATAGAGTAAATGTTTTATAAAAGGTATTCTCACTATGTGGTAAATTGATATAATCGGCCATCTTGCGCGTGATTAGGTGGCATAATCAAGATTTATTTATATGTACGACGTGATTTTTTTCTATAATGGATAAATTATATCCACGTGACGCTATTCTGCGTGCTTTGTGGCGCCAACATGTGAATATCAATACTTTACTAATGTTCCTATACAAATACTGAGTTGTACTCGTATGAGGCAAACTGTAGTTGAGGCCACTATACCTTCCAAAGTCTGCGAACTAATGTAGAATGACAACCAAGGTTTGTATTGCGATAACTAGATATAACAATAATAATCAATCAGTTGACTATCAGTTGTCAACCTATCGCAGTATTCTTTTGGACATAATCTTATCCAAGTGGCGACCAAACCTGACCGGCTCCACATCATTTGACCTCGCTGGTTTTCAGACCATCTCAAAAGAACAGATCCGAAAAAAACAAAAGCTAGAGAAGCCCGATAGTAGGGAGTTATTAATTCCTGTCGTTACATTTGGCTATTGGAGGTCACCACAAAAGGCTTCAACGTTTTTGAAATATTAGAACAAAAAGTAGCCTTTACCTAACGGTAAATCCACTTTTTAGCAAAGCCTAGCCATACGACAAACATTGAGCAACCTGCGTAGGCTGCAAGCAAACACCTTTTGAACCATAATCATTTGTAAGTCTCTGTTTGCTCTATACATCAAGTGGCGAACAGGCGACCAAGGCAAAATCGCCCATTATGTCTTGACATTTCATGACAGCACCACTTTCAAAACAAGCCACGTAAATTGAACAATGAAATATATAATTCCAATTTTGGACGCATGTCAAAATATATTGGTCCTTGTTTTGAGGAGAATCTATCAAATTCGGTGTTAAGTTGTTGTGTAAGCTACATTCCTAATATGTAATGAGTGATGTGTTTATGGATTGTGTAAATGCTGAGAAGCTAAATGGCGGTTATTCGGACGATTTTGTTGATAAATATAAATATAGGAATCAGGCGTTACTTTGCGGAAATCATTCGAGCAATGCAAGTCAGTACACTACACAGTTCTTGGCATAGTAAGTGGGGTGCCTAGAAACGCGTAACATTAAAGAACAAAATTACATAGTGATTCCGCCAACACTATAATTTATTGACCCAGGTATCATGCGTAATTGTAAATCGATATTAAGTAGGCACAGTTATTCTATGTCATTTTTTTATGTCAGATATCTATTTAGTACTGAATCCGTCATTAATATCCACGCAAATTTTTATTTAGTTTTTTTTTATTGATAACTATACAACGTGTAATGTTAAAGGCGCAAAACCTGAAAATAGTTTGATCAGAATAACGAGCAGAATTAATTGAACCACTTTTTAATATAGGTCACATTTTTCAAAAAATCTTCATTAAAAACGTTGCCATGTCTATTTATTAATAGGTCAAGCAAGCCAATGTCAGCGCGGCGCAGCGGCCCGGTGACGACTCCTCCCTCGATAAAGCGTCGTCGCAGACGCAAGAAACTATCAGAATGCCCAGTAAAACTAAAACAGCACATAAAACTTTTACAATTTTTTTAATGACTTATTTTCTCTCTGAAATAGGTCAATTGAATTAAAAATCAGTTGGGGTGTCTGAGGTTTTGCGCATTTAACGTTACACGTTGTTTAGGCAGGTACACGACCTTTTCACATCAGCTTTGGGCAGACCGTCCAACCAAGAACAGCTGAAGAGAGTGATTTAACTTAATTCGTGATGTTTTGCTCATTAATTTAATGTATGTGAATCTTTTGCAGGGCTGAAATTTAACCCTCTATGGCATAGTGTACTGTGACTGTAGGCAACATACCGTACAAACGCCTCGAAATTTAAAGTAATCTATTTCATAACGTAATCGCGCACTGTAACTCGTAGTCTACACTCCTAACTAATTAACTAGTACCAAAAATACGACTAGACGGCGCTTCTTGTTACAAATTGAGATTTGTGTTACGACAGTCGGTATTTAGGCACGAAACGTGGCGGTTCACTGTAATTTAAAAAATATATAAAAAATTCTTCTACTCGTGTCTTGTGTATTATATTGATAAATTGGAGAAGTAAGTGTTTGAACTGTTGGAATACAACAAAATATATCCGTCCCACTTAAGTAGTTTGAGGACCCTTACTCTTTCATACATATTTACATTGTGCATAACTTTAATATAGTTTAGACGTTAGTGTTTCGTCTGGACCAAGCGAGAGTGCACACACACCTCTCCTGCCAAATAAATATAATAAATAAATCAGTGGAAATTATAACTGTGTCTTTCATTGGTTCTCAAAACCCAACAGGTTATGGGCCCAGTGATTAAGACCAAATAACATTCTAAGTAACTTTCAGTGATTCTTTTAGTGATTTAATAAAATGGATAAACTTAAAATGAAAAGAAATATTAAACCGTTTGACGGGGACAAATATAGTGTGTGGAAACTTAGAATACGTAATCTACTAAATGAACTTGAAGTACTTAATATAATTGATGAAGAAACTCCTAAAGAACCGGACAGTGAGCGGTACAAAAGACAGAGAATCGCTAAGAATACAATAATAGAGTATCTATCGGATTCATTGCTGGGACTTACAACTGAAGAAAATACTGCGAAGGATATTTTCTTGAAGCTGGATTCCATCTACGAACGGAAAAGCATAGCGACTCAACTAGCTTTGAGGAAAAGGTTGTTGAATTTTAAGTTACAAGGAGAAAACCCCTTGACAAAACACTTCCAAGAATTCGACGACTTATTAATCGAATTAATCGCTGCAGGTGCAAAATTAGAAGAAGTCGATAAGATAACACATCTATTTATGACTCTACCTAACAGCTATGATGGTGTCGTCACAGCAATTGAAACATTGGCAGAGGACAACCTGACCTTAACCTTTGTCAAAACTAGACTTCTTGATCACGAAATAAAATTAATCAATGAAAGACGCGATACAAGTATGAAAGTTCTCCAGGTGAAACTACTACGAAACCTAAAACTCAAGACCGACACAGTAATAGAATTTCAAACATGCGACGGAACTTAAATCGAGGACCGTTTTATAAAACCTCGTTCAAGCCGAAAAATGATAGACTGAAACATATAAAATGCCATTGTTGCGGAAGGAATGGTCATGTAAAAAAGAACTGTTATTATAACAAGCAGGTGAAACAACGTACCGAAAATAACAGAACAGTTCAAACTGTAAATATTACGGATACTGAAAATCCTAATATCTCAGGATTTGCTTTTTTGGTCGGATGCTGTGGAAATGAATGTGAAGATCAAAACGAGATTACATTTATTTTGGACTCAGGTGCCTCAGATCATTTAATTAATAGAGAAGATCTGGCACGAAACTTCATGGAACTGAAAAAAACCAATAGACATCTCAGTTGCTAAAAATGGAACATATATAAGAGCAACGAAGAAGGGCAATATTGCAGTAACCAGCCACTTGGGTATAAAGGGAATGCTACAGGATGTCCTTTTCTGTTCTGAAATTCCTTACAACTTGCTCTCGGTAAAGAAAATGCAACAAGCTGGAATGACCATTGTTTTTGGCAATAATAGTGGTGTGCAAATATACAACGAGGGTAAGATGGTAGCAAATGGTAAGTCTTTGAACAATTTAATTGGTGTTAGTTTCATACTTGAAAAATGTGCTTTAAATGCTAGAAGTTCATCGAATGGGGTAGTAAACAGTAATAATTATGAATTATGGCATCAAAGGCTTGGTCACATTGGCAAATCTAAGTTTGCGCAAATTAAAGGCAAACAATTTTATTCTGATAATGAACAAATAAATCACGTAACACCAAATGATAAATTATGTGAAGCTTGTATAAAAGGAAAACAAACATGTTTGCCATTTAATAAATCGAAGTCAAAAATTATAAAACGACCTCTATTCAATGCGCATACTGATGTGTGTGGTCCCATCACTCCTTCAACACTTGACGACAAAAACTATTTTGTAATTTTTGTCGACGAATACACACACTACTGTGCCACATACTTAATAGTTCATAAATCAGACGTTTTTGCTACGTTTCAAGATTACGTTGCAAAGAGTGAAGTTCATTTCTGCTCGAGAATTGTCAATTTGTATTGTGATAATGGTGGTGAATATTTATCGAATGAAATGAAAAAGTACTGCGTGCAAAAAGGTATTAGTTACCACTTAACAGTGCCGCATACCCCTGCTTTAAACGGTATTGCTGAAAGAATGATAAGAACTATAACAGAGCGTAGTCGAGCCATGGTATCTGGCGCTAAATTAGATAAAACATTCTGGGGTGAGGCTGTGTTGACAGCTACATATTTGATAAATATGAGCCCTACAAAAGCACTGAAAACAGCTAACACACCATTTGAATTGTGGCATAATAAAAAAACCACAACTTAAATATTTGAAGGTTTTCGGTTCAACTGTTTATTTTGTAAATAAAACTAGGAAAACCAAATTCGATGAAAAATCCTTAAAAGGGATATTAATTGGTTATGAACCGAATGGTTATAAGGTGTGGGATGTGGTAGACAAAAAGTTTGTAAAAGTCAGAGATGTGATAGTTGATGAGATTAATTTCTTGTTGAACAGACCAACAGAGAGACAGAATTGTAATAACTCTGAAAACGTTGACAGATACAACGTAGAGAAAATGTGTAAACAAACTGCCAAAATACCAGTATCATTAGGTCCACCACCTAATAAATCTGTAAGTGAAACAGATATGCAACAAAACAGTTCTTCATTTCAAAATAAGTTGACTTTATCTCGAAATGAACAGACTTCATATGGTCAAAGAAAAAGTGAGAGGATTAAAAATTTGCCTACCGTATCATATGACGAAAATGAAGATGATATTTCTGTGAACTATTTGCTATACGCTAAATCTTTGGTATGCAAAATACCTATATCTTATAAAGAAATCGAATCCAGGGATGATAAAGTATTATGGGAAAATGCTATTAATGAGGAAATTAAATCGCTCACTGATAATGAAACCTGGACACTTGTACCAAGACCCGAAAATAGAAATATCATCGATTGTAAGTGGGTGTTTACGATAAAAAATGATGAGTTTGGAAAACCACTAAGATATAAAGCTCGTTTGGTAGCTCGCGGTTTTAGTCAGGAATATTTAGTTGATTATAATGAAACATTTGCACCGGTTGCAAGAATCTCAAGTTTTAGATTCTTATTAGCTTTTGCAAATCAGTTTAATTTATTAGTCCACCACATGGACGTAAAAACTGCATTTTTAAATGGGAAACTAAAAGAAGAGATATTTATGAAAACTCCTGAAGGAATCCCAAATGCAAATGGTTTAGTATGCAAACTGAACAAATCGCTGTATGGATTAAAGCAGTCTGCACGCTGTTGGTTCCAAATGTTCGAAAAAGCTTTAATAGAGAAGGGTTTTCGATACTCATCAGCTGATCGTTGTATTTACATTCTAGATGCAGGTGACATTCTTGAAAACATTTATGTTGTACTTTATGTTGATGATCTTGTAATTTCAACGGCTAAAATAAATACCATGAATAGTTTTAAAAACTATTTAATGAACAAGTTTAAAATGATAGACTTAAAAGAAATCCGCTGTTTCTTGGGAATCAGAGTCGAAAGATATAATAACAAAGTTACATTAGACCAGAAAATGTACATAGAAACAGTTTTAGAAAAGTTCAACATGAGTGATTGTAAAACTGTCAATACACCCTTGGAAACTAAAGTAGATTATAACGCATTGAATTCAAGTGTAACAATAAAGGCCCCTTGTAAAAAACCTTATCGGATGCTTGATGTATATAATGGTATGCACTCGTCCAGATTTGAGCTTTAGTGTAAACATCTTAAGTAGATTTGCTAACAAAAGCAACAGTACACTTTGGTTATATTTAAAAAGGGTTTTACGCTACTTGAAAGGATCAATGAATCTTAAGTTAACTTACGTGCGGAGTGACAGTAAAGTTAATGTATTGACTGGCTTTGTTGATTCTGATTGGGGAAGTGATGAAATAGGCCGCAAAAGTACAACAGGCTATTTGTTTAAATTATTTGAACAATGCACAATATGTTGGAACACAAAGAGGCAACTCACAGTGGCTGCTTCATCTACTGAAGCGGAGTATATGGTTTTATTTGAAGCTGTTAGAGAGGCCCTGTGGTTAAAATCCTTAGTGACCAGTATTAACATAGAATTAACCAATGCAATTCCTATTTATGAGGACAATAATGGGTGTATAAGCATTGCAAGCAATCTTACGAGTCACAAAAGATCAAAACATATAGACATAAAGTATCATTTTTCAAGAGAACAGGTGGAGAAAAATGTTATTAAAATTATTTATGTTTCCACAGGTAATCAGTTAGCTGACATCCTAACGAAGTCATTACCGACATTGCGATTTTCAGACATGAAAACGAAACTCGGTATAGTGTAATTATGTAAATATGATCTACCTACTTGTAAACTATAAATAATTGAATAATAGATAAGAATGACTTGGTCTGATTAGGTTTTCCTGGGTTTTCCCTAATCCTGTGCATCGAATGGTGGACCATATAAAATTGTGCTCCCCAGATAAGGAAGGTGTGTGATATTATTATTGTAAATATTATTTGATAATTTATTTTGAAAAAGAGGATTTATTTTGAGGGGGCGTGTTGGAATACAACAAAATATATCCGTCCCACTTAAGTAGTTTGAGGACCCTTACTCTTTCATACATATTTACATTGTGCATAACTTTAATATAGTTTAGACGTTAGTGTTTCGTCTGGACCAAGCGAGAGTGCACACACACCTCTCCTGCCAAATAAATATAATAAATAAATCAGTGGAAATTATAACTGTGTCTTTCATTGGTTCTCAAAACCCAACATGAACTTTATTTTGTAACGTTATTTTTGAATAGTTTTCACATTTTATTTAGTTTTTGTTGGTGATTGTTGCAATTTTTGTATTTTTCTTCCCAAATAATTAAAAATAATGAAAACCCAGAAACACGTGTATTTTATTTTTTTGTAATCATCTCTAATCCAAAAAATCAAATAAATCCCAGCTTATGAGTCATAGAGGGTTAATGGTCTTTGCTCATTAATAACCCTGCAAAATGAGAAACTTATTTGAACTTTAAACAGTCGCGTCTGAATGGAACATCGCGCGTCATCATTATAAGCAACCGAGATTCATTCAGATGATAATTCTAGTATAAGTAGAAATGATTAAAGAGCCAATTACCTACTTCACAAAGAGCGCCTTAGGTATGGAACTGCAAAAATCTAAAATAATGACAGTGTGAAAAGAAAACCCTTATGTTTACCTTTTGCACACAGTTTCCACGTCACGCCCTTAACCTCAGGGAAGTCACTAAACAAATTCTTTATCTTCAAACTGCCCTTGGCTTATGAAAACATTGAAAAGATAAACATTCCTGACAGACAAGTCAAGTATTTGTGATTGATGTGCTAAATATTCTCAATAATCTGTGCACAAACCCGTGGCAAGATTTCCTCGAGGGTTTTCCCCGCTATATCGATTTAAGGGCTAGAGGTAACAGTTTTAAATTCCCCATGTTATCGATTCTATTTCTAAGAACTCTCAATGACAGTTCTCAGTTGCGCCAAATGTGAGTCATGTCATACAGGAAGACTGATGGGTTCAATTAAAAAGTGTTGAAAATTCAACGTTCTTCTGCCTGCATATTGCAAAACTTGGTAGGCAATATTTACGAAATATATTATACCTACTTAAATACACACATTTTATGCCATCTACACCAAAATAAACATTCCAGCAGTTAAAATGTCAGCACACATCAATCTAACTCAACGCATGTGACGTAAGAGTAGAGCCTTGCCCTGTGCCCCGGGGTCGTTGAACCGTAAATAACTCAGGTGTAACAGCTGAGGTTACCAAGATAATCTACACTCATTACAGGATTCCTATCTCGGAGGTAGGTACTGAAGAAAATGTATGTGGTAATGTAGGCTATACAGTTAAAAGTTCTATAGTACAGTCACCAAAAGAGTTAGTTCTGCGCCCTTGGCGAATGAGAGGTGTACCGAAAAAACGGTAACAATTTGACCGTTACGACACTTTTTTTCATTTAGTTCTCTTTTATTTCATTTAGGCTTTTTCTTTCAACCATGGTGCCTGTTATTTAATATACAGAGCGGGCAGGGATATCGATGCGCAAATTGTAACGATGAATTCAGCACACGATTCTAAACCCCCTAGCTTAGACATGTTTCGTAGATTATCAAAAAACAAATAAAATAAAGCTGTTTCATTAAAAATTGCAATATCTTTGCGGTCCAAAGCTATTTATAGGGTTCCGTACCTCAAAAGGAAAAACGGAAGCCTTATAAGATCACTCCGTTGTCCGTCTGTCTGTGGAGTTATCAAGTTGAAATTAATATCAAATACTCAGCTGAAACCCCTTGAAGCAATGAATAAATCAAACTTCTAAGTCAACGCAATCAAAAGATACGGGCGTTTATGTTCCGTAGACAAAACCTATAGGGTACTTCCCGTTGACCTAGAATCGTGTTTGGCAAGAAGCAATGTCATGTAGCACACACAAGTACATAAGGGAAAAAACCGTAAAGTACGAACCCTCGGTGCGCGAGTCAGACTCGCACTTTATCGGTTTTTTTTTTTAATAACCGGCAAAAAATTTCAACGCAGGGGGGTTCTGAATCATGTACGTCTAAACTCATGACAACAGGTTGCGCAAGGTCCCTGTCACACATAATAAAAGACAGCAAAGGGAACTTGTTTCCCACCGAGTCTCCCACAACAGCACAACACCTCTCGACTTTTGTGTTATACTTTTGTGCCGCCAAGAATGCCAGACTCTACGTTATTTCTTAGTCCTTAGTCTAACACACAAATAGAAGCAAGGGGTTTCATTTTGACAGTTCAACAACATTCATGGCGTGATTTATGTTGTTGAGCAGACAAATTTTTCGAACATATCGATGGTCTAGAAGACAAACGTGCTAAGTGCAAAATTTTGAATTTTTACATTTAAATGCCAAATTTACTAAATGAGCAAGCTCTACCATTTGCTCTTGTTAAAATAACACAATTCCATCTCTTTCAGCCTAAATTGTGAGTGTACATTTGTATTAAGTGGCATCAACTGGAACTCATAAAAGTTAATGACAGTTAATTGCCATAGTAAAAATAACAATATTCACATCTTGATCAATAATTACACAGATAATAGTTACTTATTGTTAGTTAAACATATTGACTTTAACTTTAACACTCAACCTTTAAACAGTTTTGAATTACAGCTTTTCAAACTTAAATTAACTAAAACTGTCCTCCTGAATAATTGCTAGATCTCTTCTAGACCATCGATATGGAGCAATGGATTAGCAATATGCTTCAAAATGATTCAAATTGAGAGTAATAGTGTGATACACAATTAGGGTGCTGAACAGGCAAGACTCACGAAATTCGTCCTCCACACAACAAAACTAACCTATAACTGTTCGTCTGTTCAGCTTCACTAGAATCAGTTTATTTAATGCAGTGTGGGTATTATAGCTTATTAATCAATTACAAACGCTTTACTAGAGCCCGCCTCAATCTCGCCTTTACCTTCTACAACGTGTTACGTTAAATGCGCAAAACCTGAATAGTTTGATCAAAATAACGAGCAGAATTAATTGAACCACTTTTTAATATAGGTCACATTTTTCAAAAAATATTCATTGAAAACGTTGCCGTGTCTATTTATTAATAGGTCAAGCACGCGAATGTCAGCGCGGCGCAGCGGCCCGGTGACGACTCCTCCCTCGGTAAAGCGTCGTCGCAGACGCAAGAAACGATCAGAATGGCCAGTAAAACTAAAACAGCACATAAAACCTTTACAATTTTTTTTAGACTTACCTATTTTCTCTCTGAAATAGGTCAGTTGAATTAAAAATCAGTTGGGGTGTCTGAGGTTTTGCGCATTTAACGTTACACGTTGTATAGACAAGACTAGCATGCAGCCACTTAAGGCAAGCCTTGAACTCTTGTTGCCAATGTGTTCGACGCTGCAAATTAAATGCTCTCCTAATTTAGTTCGGTTTAAGTGCGGAAACTGCACTGCACCGGACTGCACGGAACTTTGAATGAGTATCAAGTTGTTTGGTCTTGCTAGAGTTGAATAGGAATGTTCAAGACATCTTAGGCCGTGTTCAAACCAAACTGACTGTCAGCCAGCCGCCGAAAGTGAGCGAACGTTACGCAGTTTATTGTATTTCCATACATATTCACTTTTTCGTTCACATCAAACCGACTATAAGCTATTACGCTATGCGTAGACGCTGACATTCGGCGGCCGATTAATACAGCGTGTCACTACGCTCCGCGGACGCTGATTGGCTACGTAGCTAAACGTCAGCGTATTGGATCCAGCTCGGACGGCGGACTCTATTCAGTACCACTGAGCTCTTTTATGTGAAAAATAGTCGGGCGCTCAGCGTACGCATACGGTGTAAACGTATACAAGCCGACTGTTTTGTTCACACCATTGGCGTATTGTAAGCTATAGCGTGTTGTCAGCATACTGTGAACGAAAAATACCGTTTATTTTCAAGTTTACACTGGGGCTCACAATGAACCTGCTCACATTCGGCGGCTGACTGTCAGTTTGGTTTGAACACGGCCTTAATATCTTACAAAAACATAAAGCTATGGTGCCCTCTTGCCCTCACCTACCTACTATTTTCTTCTTAGCGTGTCGATGGCCATATACATGGACTCGGCCCAGAATTCCGCCTACGGGATAAGCGTTTGGCGCCACCACTAGCGTCCTGTTCCTGTAACGTGCAGGTGACAGGACACGCAGAACACGATATTAACTATCGTCGTTTGTCGAACTGCACCGCATTTGTACTCCAAGGCGGAGTCGTTATTGTATCTCCATCTGAACAGGTTTTCCTTGTTAAGGACTTCCAGGTAAGCCAAGTCAACCCGTGTCCAAGTGGAAGATCCTCAGCAGGTGAAACAAATTTTAAAAGGAATGTCTTACCATAGCTTCAGTCTTTCTTTTGTTTTGATCGTTCGCCAGTTAGTGGGACGACACAAAACTTGACGACACCTGAATACTTCTATAACTGCCGCACTCATAAACTTCACTTAAAATTAATCAATCATTAACTTTTATTAACCAGCATATCTTGGCACAAATGTCAACAAAAATGTTTTTAATCTGACATGATCTGACATTTTTGCTGACTGACTGCGTTCCAATTGATACTTTTCAATTAAAGTTAATGATTGATTAATTTTAAGTAATGACTCTGAGTACCGGGGTGAGTTAATGAAACCGAGTATAAGTCTCCAATATGCTTTAATTAGGTAGTAAGCTGCAAAACAAAGGCCTAATTTCCCCCTTCATATTTTTACGGTCTACTGAAATCCGTCTAACAGCTAGGGCTCCCACAGTTTTCTGTCTAAACCTACCCCACTTGAGCTAGAATACTAGCTTCTGCCTACGGCCACCCCGTCGCATCGCATCGCCTGTCCGTGCTATTGCTTCGTTTTCGTTCAGCGTTCTTTATGTCTTTCTTTGTTTTTGCTCTCCTAAGGATCCTATTAGCTTCCTCAAGAATTTGACAATCAAATGCAAAAAAAAAAATCAAATCTGACTGATAGTTCCAGAGATTGGCGCGTTCAAACAAACAAAGATAAGCGCGTTTAAACCAACAAACACACTCTTCAGATTTATAATAAACTTATTATAAATCTGAAGAGTGTGTTATATCTGTATTAATACTTGTATTAAGACAGATATTTATAAAAGATATACTTACTATGTGAAACATCTCGATCTCTTTGTTACGTACCTACTCGTATATTATGATATCCATTTTATATAACTATGTAGACAATAATATTATACAGCACGCTAAATGACAGTAATTGGATGAAGTAGATTTAAAAGTTGACCATCATCAAATCTTCTGTTATTTACCCGACTACGGCAAAGCCAAAGGAGGGTTCTGATTTTAAAAGTCTATGTATTTCTCTATGTACCTATGTTCTCTCATATTTCCTTTACGTTTCATGATGCTGCATCTTTTTACTTGCTATTGGTAGGCATACCGCTGCAGGAAGTGGTCGATCATTCTGATGATATATTTATTAGCTTAAAAGTCTAAAGATCTAGTTCTAAAGAGAATATAAATTCAGAACAAAAATCTCAAAAATGTTAAATTTATTTATTTATTTACTTAAGGTTCACCTACAGCACATACATACACTTACATATATAGAATCATACGGTATTATTCTAATATATATGCCAATTACAGGTAAACACAACATAGACAACAAATTCTAATTAAATCGATATTTTTGCCCACAAATCACAATGATCCTAAAATATTTAAATAACAGCTTTGTCTGGTTTGTCCATCTGTATCCTTGGACTAAGCATCGGAAAAATTACAAAAATATCCGAGCTAATTTTTATTCTAATAGGTACAGTCGAGTTCACTAATGTATTGGCAGTGACAATGTTTCAAAATATTGTAAGTGAAGCGGAGCGTGAATTCGCATATTTCCATGGACCCAGCGGCAAAAACATCAATGAAAGCACTAGGAAGTGGTGAAGGGCGGGCGTTTTGGGGGACTGTCTTTTGTAATTTTGACGTTCGAAAAGTGCTGATTCTCAGCCTAGTTTGAATAAATGACTTTTGATTTTGATTGATTTTGATTTTGATTTTGAATGAACATGAAGAATGTTTTCTTCATTGTATATTATGTATACTGTTGTTAGTACGATAAAGAGATATACGCTCATCTTTATCAGACACTAAATCTTTTCGAGACATGTCAAATTGTCAAGATATTTTTCATAGAAAAATTTGTGAAAATATTTGTGAACCTAACTTTGCGCTAAATAATATGAACAAGGGATTGCGCACAATTTTTAGTCTTTGTCTGTAGCAATATTATTGATATAATGTCGTCACATATTTATTATGTCACAGATTGTTTATAATTTATTGTAAGGCAAAGCTGTTTGGAGTTTTATGAAACTTACCATTGCCTCTATATTCATGAACATGCTCAGATATTAAAGAACTCGACTGTACCTAAAAATAAACCTATCTACGATTTATGTAGCACGTGCAGTCATGAACAAGTCTACTCAATGTTATCCTGTATTGTGTATGCCATTCTGAATAAATAAACACGTTTAACAAAGAACTACTGAATGCTGTTAACTCATCACCATGTTGATGATAGACCAATAGTAGCTGTACCCGTTTTAGGACCATTTTAGCAAGTTTGAAAGAAGGAAAGGCAAATGCGACCAACCAAATGCAAAACAAAGCAAGAAAACACGCTAAAATTATGAATAACTAGTAGCGCCCCGCGTTTTCTCCCGCATAAGTTTCGATCCCCTGAGAATCAGTCAGTACAACTGGCAAATCTGTATACTTACGAGTACTTAAATTGATGATCATCTTATTCTTTCTGTATAATTTACATTTTCCTCATAACCCTGAGTTCTAGTCAAACCTACCGACCGATTCTGTAACCATCTCACCGTGAAAACTTTGGTGAAGTGAGCGTGGAGTGAGCTGTCATGAGGGACTAACACTATTGGCACTGCTCACTTCAAGCTCACTTCACTTATGATTTCATGGTGAGATTTTTACAGTATCGACCAGTTGCTGTTAATAGGTAGTATATTTTACTATTATCCTCTGACTTTAGTAAATCGTGACGCCCGTGGTGGACCAAACATTAGTTCGCCATAATTCTGTGGTGCAGATAAATCTTTCGCGAAAACAGCTGTCCAGTCTGGGTACTTAAGATTTGGTCTGTTAATCGTTTTGTCTCAATCAACTTATATTTCAGAAAAAATGCCCAACATGTCACCTAAATAGAGAACTTTGCTCTTTTGAAATCGCACAGTTGCTGTTTGAGAACCCTTGTCGTAGAAGATAGCGCAGGAAAACTCAGTGAAATCCGAATTTCGGGGCCATTTCAATCCGACAAAAAGCGCCGTAAATAGTAAATACATAACATGACAGTACCGACATACCACTAGTATTTGAAACTAGTGTACTTAAAGCACCCGAAGCCACCTTTGGTTACCCTAACTTTCAAGGTGTTTGATTCCTGGAAAGCACTGCATTGCTTTTCACTGCTGATGAGATCATTGAACCACAAAGTACCAAATAGCATTCATAATCTTCGTTACTCTCTGAGGCAACGGATACCTGAGTCATGTTATTACACTGACCTTCAATACTGCAGAGGTATCGATAAACCAGTAACGCTACAATATTTTAGTTTTGAGCGACAACAGTGAGGTCAATGACTTAACAGAATGTTCTAATTGATCCTCAGGCCCTTGTGTTGATTATGTTTTATTGGACTGCATATAGTGATAAATGGCTGTGAAAAACTTATGCATTACGACTGTAAGCCGATCCCATTCTCAGGACAATTAAGACAATGGTACTGTATCAGTACATAGCAACAAATGAATCAACTCAGCCATTCGTATCTCACTGCTGGATACCTACAGGCCTCTCCCAGGCTGCGCCACAACACCCTGTCCTCCGCCTTCCGCATTCAGTCTGATCAAGCCACCTTTTTAAGGTCGTCGGTCCATCTATCTGGGATGCGTCCCATACTACGCTTGTCGATATGCGATCTCCACTCGAGGCAGGCCCGCCGCTAGCTGTTTAGTCGCTCGCGTGCAATACCGATTATGCCGCCCTACGACTACTTACGCTGAGTTTTTTCAAAAAAAGTCTATTTAATGTTTTCTTATTATGGTGGGAAAAAAGAAAAAAAATCATAACAAAGATAAAACATTTATTTTGATTGGGTATATAGTTATTTTCGTATCTACAAAAATTTACCTCTTCTACGACGACGTTTGGCATTCATTACCGTAAAACGGGGCTACTTTGCACATATTTCGATAGTTTTTTGGGAATTACTTTTTTTTAACATCCCAAATTAATGATGTTTTTGTTCCAACAGAACAATGTGTCCTTTAACTATCAATCCCATACCAAATTCAAGCCCTACAGGCCCCCCACAGTTATATATATTTTTATTTTTCATGTGTCAAAGTAACCCCGAAGTGGGGTTTCTTTGACAATGCATTAAAATGCAATCAACGTTAAAGCTCTAAAGTGTAAGGATTACTTTGACATCATTTTGATAAAAAAATATTAATATTTTATGCATTTTAGGGGAAATAGAAATAAAAACAATGAGCTATTGAGATCAATCAGTAATTTTTATTATCACTTAGGTTACAAAAATATAGGCACTTAATTAGTCTTGTAATCTTTGGAATCAACACAAATTGACATTATAACAATCATCTTTCAAAAATCGTAACATTTTTTAACAACAATAGAAAATCTAAAAATAATTATTAATCTGTGTCCTCGCACACCATACATTCATAGGACGGATTGGTTGAGCCTTTGTTACACATGCCACAAATCCAATTTTTGCAAGTGATGCAACAAATCCAGTCAGCAGGATGAAACACTGGAAATCACATTTACAAATGTAACAGAGGTTGCTGTTCTTATTGCCCTTCTCCTTATTCTTCTGCTTGCCCCTTAATCTCCTTTTACGAGAAAAATCACTCAAAGGAACATCGTCATCAGAAGAAGTCTGGCCTGTCGTAGGCGGCAAAGAAGAAGTTGAAGGTATAGGTTCGAAGATCGGGACTTCCATGACAGCCGAGACAGTATCATCAACTGTGTCATCGTTTTCCATTTCCGGAACATCATTTGTTGTTGGGTGTGGGATATCTTGGCGTGTTATAGATATCTGTGTGCCTGGTCCATGAATCACTTTCTTTCCTCTTCTGTGTCGAATACTTTCAGAGTTGTAGCCCCTTGTTTCTTTTAAAGATTCCAGCAGACTGCTGTCGAGAACACGTCCAGTCTCTTCTGAGCGATCTGCTGGAAGTTTTTTCAGGACGGCTTCCGGATCAAAAGGGCTAAGGCCTGTAGTTCTGAAGGAGCTTTGTAGATATTTTTGGCGCGCTGTTAAAGTATCCCCATAAACTGTCAAAGTTACCCTTACTGTTAAAGTAACCCCGTTTTACGGTACATCTTAGTTTTAACAGATAATACGAGTAATAGATGGCGGTGTTAACGCTAAGATTGCGCGCCGCCAGTCGGGTTTTTTTTCCATGCGATGACATTTCTTATTCTGTAGGTGGGGTGGGTATTATGATAATGATTTTGAATATTACGTGATGAGTCGCTCGATTTGCCGCCCCCCTGGACGTGCCGCCCGCGTGCGGTGCACGTCTTGCACGCCCGCTTACGGCGGGCCTGACTCGAGGGGGTGTGCTCTATATGTCCGTCAACAAAGATATGGGCCCGTCCGAAAGTAGCTGATCAGTAAGTCAACTGGCAAATTGAATTTTTCGGACGGGCAGAAACACATCGGTAGTAGAGACCACTGTCAAATTGTATTGTGTTTCATTATTAGTTCGGGCCCCAAATTAATGTTACGTCCGTAAGTGATACGGACATAACATTAATTTGGGGCCCGAAGATATGTTGAGTCGCCCGTAACTTCGACTGAAACTACGGATTTCTTGCTTAGGGAGAAGACCCCGGCCTCGTTTACGTCTTGTCGTGTTTGTGGCTTACACATACATGGAGTTCGGGTATAACCACGATGAAGGGATCACTCTATTTTCGTCGTTATATCTGAAAGTCGTTACAGGTAAAGGTAAAGAGATACAGACACGTACACATGTATAGTTTATATTCATTTATTATTGAAAATATTTGCACACAGTTATTCACTGGTACATTTCAAAAAAATGTATAATATTACTTTGCTTCAATTTATTTTAATGTGCTAGTGTATGTGTGTAGGGTGTATTCTATTTTCATTACTTCTTCAATATCTATAATATCCTTTCCATCACCAAATAAACAGTATATTTTAAGCTTTGTTACAACACCTAACACATACTTAGTTGTAGGAATCTCACCTTCCTTGCAACCTTCTTCTTCCTCCTCATTCTCCTCATCTTGCGTCATATGTGATGGAACAACAGTTTCAACAATTTCACTATCGGACAAATCGCTTGTAGTGATAAGTTGACTGTTAATATCAAAATTTATGCTGTAATCAGTTGTGCCAATGGTATGCTCAATTCATCATCAGAATCGTCGTGAATTGTTGTGATAGCCGAAGATTTACGGAGCCCAGCATGTAGAAAACACTTTTCGATCGTATCCGGAGTCACCCAAGCCCATGCCGTAGTTACCATTTCAATAACATCTAAAATATTAACGGAAAATGGGCCTGCCGTGTTTTCAATGTCGTTCATGATTTTCTGTACTAAAATCTTCCTATAATGACTTTTGAAGGTTTTAATTATCTCTTGATCAATCTGTTGAATCACTGATGTAGTGTTTGGTGGTAATGCCAGTTTTATGTTGGTCAAATTCTCTATTTTAGGATGAGCTGGGCAATTATCAATAATTAAAATGATCTTCTTTTTGTTATTTCTTAACTGGGAGTCCCATTTGCGTGGAACTTTTTCGAAAATCTCTGAAGTCATCCAGGCCTTTTTGTTTGCTTCGTAATCAACTGGCAAATATTTAACATTTTTGAAACATTGGATTTTTTTGCCTTGCCTATGATCAATAATTTTCTTTTTCCCCTGCCATACTTGATGCAACAAGCACGGTGATTCTATCTATTGATAATTTTCCACCAACGCACTTTTCCCCTTTAAATTTCAAGGTTTTTTCAGGAGTTAACTTAAAAAA
The DNA here is from genome assembly GCA_949629135.1 of Eremobia ochroleuca. Taxonomy (NCBI): domain Eukaryota; kingdom Metazoa; phylum Arthropoda; class Insecta; order Lepidoptera; family Noctuidae; genus Eremobia; species Eremobia ochroleuca. The sequence continues at coordinate 4,153,187 of OX451387.1, forward strand.
CAAACCTGTCCCGTCAGCGTTCCATATTTGGCTATCAGTATAATCTTCAGTCAATTTTGGGAAAAATGTTTTTAGCCAGTTGTCACAGTCACTTTGCGATACACTAGCGGCTTCTCCACAAACATTGCCTACTACAATATCGTGTCGTTGACGAAATCGGTATATCCACTTTCCGAACACTCAAAATCCATTTATCCAAACAGTCTGGCGAAATGATTAGCCTTTTCTTGCAGCAGACGACCGCTCCAAGGTACGTTTTGGCTTCTTTGGGCTTTGAACCACATTAGAAGGACATTTTCGACATCTTGATGCGTCGGTTTGCGGTTTTTCTTAATTTTTAAGGATTTGGATTCAAAGCATTGTAGCTAATATTTTATCACGGTTTTTCCACATCGTAGATATTGTTGAATGGGAAACTTTGTATTCTTTGCACAAATCAGCATTGTTTTCACCGTTTATCAATTTTGAAATGATATCCGCCTTTTCTTTAACAGTGAATGTTCGCAGCCATACTTATTCAAAAGTTTACTAAACCCAGTTGCTACTCAGAATATCACTTTGTAACTGAACCATAAATTTAACTCCGAAGCGTACACGCACCCTACCTACTTAGCTGATATCTACAGCGTGTAACGTTAAATGCGCAAAACCTGAAAATAGTTTGATCGGAATAATGAGCAGAATTAATTGAACCACTTTTTAATATAGGTCACATTTTTCAAAAAAATCTTCAATAAAAACGTTGCCGTGTCTATTTAAATAGGTCAAGCAAGCCAATTTCAGCGCGGGGCAGCGGTCCGGTGACGACTCCTCCTTCGATAAAGCGTCGTCGCCATTGAGATGGGATATAACAGGAGATGCCCTGTTATTCTATACACGGTTGTAGGTGGGTGCCAGAGCAGCCATCTTTGTCGCCAAGTTTCGTGGTAGTTCAGCTGTCAAATGGTTGTTTATTTTTTGTATTATTGAGATTTGCGAGAAAATTACGAGGACTTTACCTTTAAAACTGCATGTAAATGTTGAAAAACAGCAATTCAACATGCCTGTGTGTTGTATTGTGAAGTGTGGTGCAAGGAAGAATGAAAATCAACCTCAACTTTCTTTGCACAGGTTAGTAGCCGGTTTTCATGCAATAACACATACAATAATAGACATTCGATGATATAATTGTAACGCGATCATGAATTTATGGCTAAAGTATTGATATTTGGGCGAATTTCCGTATAACAGACCTTTTTATTATTTTGTTAATTCATTCGTTTGTTTACAATAATATGTCATAATAGAATAGTGTTGTACCGTTGCCTAATAGTTTCCGGAACTAGTTCCTCCGCTGGAACGATATCGGTATATTCTGCTATGTTAACATAAATAGTCCTGCGTCTTATTAGCTCCGATTGACCTTGCTAGGTCCGGCCCGTGGTTCACAGCACCAAAATCAAAATATTTTCTTTCACATAAACCTACATGGGCACTTATGAAACGTCAGAAGCTCGATGCACGGTTCCAAATGGTGGTTTCCTATGCAGAAGAACCAGCGAGAAACTCCACGGTTACTCTTTTAAAAACAATTGGCTTTTACAATGTCTTCTATTTTTTTAAGTACCTGGTACTTGTTGACAGGCCTACACTGTCCTCCCCTACCTATTAACATTGTAAAAGCCAATTATTTTGAGTAACCGTGGAGTTTCTTGCCGACTCTTCTCCATAGAAACCACCAATTGGAACCGTGCACATAGCTTCTGACGTTTCCTATTGATTTTAGTTTCATATGCTAATATAATATAGTTGTAACCAAAATTATTTATTGATAAAAATACTTGCACTTTTTATAGGTTTCCTAAAAAGGAAGGACTAAAGAAAAAGTGGTTAGAGGCTATTGGTGAAGAAAATATTAATCCCCGACATAAAGAATGGTACCTCTGTTCACTTCACTTTGAAGAAAGCTGTTTCAATAGAACACTTGATGTAATGAGATTACATGATAACTCTGTTCCCACAGCATTTTTGGTAAATGTGTATTAAAATGATTGATTAATAATAGCCTGGCCGTTTGGCCTGAAATAAATAAATAGATATATAAGGTCCCATTAAAATAGTTGGACAAATTTTAATACAGCGTTCAGTACGTCTAACCAAAGATATCCAAGCAAAAAAAACAATGATTAAAGTGATTTTATTTTGATCGAAAATAATAAATTGTTCGGCACCACAGCCGGCACTCTAGAATAAACCCATCCTTATGGGTAGGTACTTGCACTCGGGCGGCCAGTACTGTTAGGGCCGACACATATGGCGAGGTCCTGCGCAGCGCGGTTGTCAGTGTCAAACAAAAATCAACATTGTGAGCCTTAAAATAAAGTCGAAAATAAATAACCTAAGACGCGCAATTTGAAAACAGGCTAATATTGGGGTTGAATAAACTTTCCTTGAACACATGATTATGAACCGTCTAGGTACGAAAAGAAAAGATTCTAATTTCCCATCACACTTTACCAGGCTTTGGACTGTCTAATTGCGTGCTGAACTGTTATCAAAGTATTAAAGCAAAGCAAATGCAGAAAGTTGTAAACAAACAAGCGCGCAGTGGATACAATGTAGTGTTATGAATCTTTTTTATTTATTTAAAGTTCGATAACAGTAAAACACTGAATCAGTCATGGTTAAAAATTAGAATCAGCCCTATTTACAATAATTAATATAAATACTACTTACTCTACGACGATAGGTGGATAGGTACGTAATTACATTCATTGTTGATAGAGGTTTGCACCGGAACGAGATTTTAACAACCGATTGAATTCACCGGTGATTGGGCAATCTCCGGTGAAAAACCGGAGGTCACCGGAGATTGAAGAAATTTTGTTTCTTTTTTGTAATTTATACATTAAAAATGAAGAAATAAGAATAATCAATTGATATACTTTAAAAATAATCATTTATTAAAAAAAACAACAATTAATGCTTATTTTGATTTAAGAAATACCACATTTCAACAGCGTCATAGCTTGACATGTTTCTTCTATAATTTAGTATTTGTCCTGTCGCCGAAAATACTCTCTCTGACCTTACAGAAGTAGCAGGCACAGCTAGGTATTTAAAGGCTATTTCGTCTAAAGGCTTTAAATGTTTATTAAATTTCCAGAATTGCACAACTTCATCCCAATTGTGGCTTTTTTCAGGATACTTACTGTGTTTCCGTATACATTTTGAATAAATTCATTGCCGTAACGGATGTCATATCTGCTTATTTGCTTATCTGCAGATTACTGGTGTTTCTTTTTAGGAATCCAAGCAAACCCGGGCGACCAGTTTCTCTTGTACTATTTTCACTTGCCGTGGCTATTTCTTCTGCGCTTTGAGATATTTTTCGGATCCGGAAAATATTATTTATTTCTGCCTTTATAGCATCTTTAGCAGCCAATTTATTTTGCAATAGTCTAAAGCTGTTTCTAAAAACGGGATGCAGTATAGTAGAAATTCGACAAACAGTTCCAGATTCGTATTCCAATAAGCTATCATTCATACAGTTTTTCAAAATGATTGTTGAATGTGTCTTTTAATTGTGTAAATTTATTATATAAAAAAAAATAAGATGCTTCGATCACCGGAGATCAATCGGTTAATTACCGATTATTTCAATCGAGTACTTTTACCGGTAAATCACCGGTTATTCTCCGGTACTCACTGCTCCGGTGCAAACCTCTAATTGTTGAACGTGCCTACCGTTTTGAGCGATGCACTTGCGAGCGCGTTTAATTTCTTTGCACTATTAAAAGAGTGTCACTTTCACTTTTTATTGTTTCAAATGCGAGGGTGATTCGCGTACATAGCTCATTCACGCTGGCTATTAAGTGTCCATTTTCACCGTACAATAAATCTTTAGCACGACCCCAGAAATAAAAATCAAGCGGAGTCAAGTCCAGGCTCCTAGCAGGCCACGGGACAGGACCACCCCGCCGAACCGAGAATTGAGATAGTCTCTTACGTTTCTAGCGAAGTGTGCTGGCGCGCCATCATGCTGGAAGTAGAGGTCACGCCAGACTACCAGGGGTACATCTTCTAACATTGTTTCAACATCGTTACGTAACAAGTCTATGTACGTATTATTGTTTAAACGGTTAAGAAACAGGCCCTAAAACTTTATTGTCTAGCACTCCTACCCACACATTTACACTAAACCGTGTTTGGTAATAGTCCGGTCTCACTTTATTTGGGTTAATAGTTGTCCAGTAATGGGAATTATGTATGTTAAATAACCCAACACGTGTAAAAGTACATTCATCAGTCCAGAGAATGTGACGTTGGGGTTGTTGCAGTAGCCACCTACAAAATTCAGTTCTTGCACACGAGTGCAATGATATGGGTGGTGGCCTTTATCACGAAGGAGCTTCTTCCACACGTAAAAATCGCTGACGTTGAATACACGACCGGCATCGGCAGTGCTCGCCGTGGGGTGTATTCTAAAGAAATCTAAAACGTCTTCTTCAAGGCGCACCGGATAGCGCGGTCTTCCTGCGTCAACCGCTGGTGGCATGAAGGTGCCACATTCACGATGGCGCTGTACTGCTCTCAGGATTATGGTGAGGCTCGGCCGCCTTCCAAATCTTTCTTGATAAAGGATTTGGGCTTGTCGTAAGCTTTCGTTGCACTCACGATAACACAGGACCATTTCCAAGTATTCTTGGTTGCTGTACGCGTAATAAGGCATTGTTGTCGATTGTGATAACTACGTAACAACACACACGCAGACTTTCATGTAACATGTTCTGTTGGCTCGGTTGCGCGACGAAAACTGAAATGGCTTCATTGTCAATTTGTCATATTTTACGTCAGCGGCCCTTCGCCCCGGGCATCCCCGCGGTGAAGGGCTATGTTAGAGTGAGATGGCATGAGTTGAACAATGAAACCGGCGGGTGGTGACATGGCCACGTGCGCCTGGACCATTATTTCGTAGAATCAGAATTTATGAGATAGCAGACATGGATGTGTTTATGCATTGGGTAACCAAAATGTTTGGTGCATTTTCGCTAACTGATTTTTTTTTTTTTAAAGTATCTAATGCATTTTTCTTATTTTTTTTTTTACCATTGTCCTTATTTTGGTGGTCTGAATGATTTGTAAAAGTTTGTCCACCTATTTTAATGGGACCTTATATATTAATTGCATATATAAAAATAATAATAAATAAATAAATCATATTCCACAACTTTCACACAACGCCATCTAGTCCCAAACTAAGCAGAGCTTGTGCTATGAGTACTAATTATAAAGTATGTTTATCGAAAATAAACTAGGATACGTTACTATAAAGTAGGCAACCTTAGTTAGAACGGACTATAAGTTAGTATACTATATTATGATCCAAACGTGATAACTAGTACGACTCGTATTTAGTATCGATACTCGTTATAGTAACACCAATGTTCCTTGATTGATACAACCCTAGCAATAGCAGCCATTTTTTGAGACAATATGAGTTGTAGGTAGGCACCCTTTTTTCGTAGGTATTTCCAGTCCATATATATATGTCTATGGTCGTCGCAGACGCAAGAAACGATCCGATTCAGAACGGCCAGTAAAACTAAAACAGCACATGAAACCTTTACAATTTTTTTAATGACTTATTTTCTCTCTGAAATAGGTCAAATGAATTAGAAATCAGTTGGGGTGTCTGAGGTTTTGCGCATTTAACGTTACACGTTGTATATACAAAAGGTAAAGGTCTCCACACTTGCCCATCTGTGTGGATGTAAATAAAAGATAAGAAATGTTTGTGAAAGAACGAAATCTTTGTGTCTTTGGCGGCCGACTCCGGTCGCAATATCTGCATGGGATTTCTAGGAATTTGTTACAAGCGATTCATTAAAAAATTTTATATAAAAAAAAACAACCGACTTCCAAAAAAACACTACAAAGTGAAAAATAATTTTAATTTCGGAAGTCGGTGTCGTTGGTTCCGCATTTTGGTTTTTTGACACCGACTTCCGAAATTAAAATTATTTTTCACTTTGTAGTGTTTTTTTGGAAGTCGGTTGTTTTTTTTTATATAAAATTTTTTATTTTTCACTTTTTAGTTATATCTACCCCAATCAAATTCATATAAACACTACTTGCTATGTAAATATCAGTGACAGGAAGCTGCATCTGCGTTTATAGGGTACAGACGTGATGTTATGTTGTGCGATTGCGTAATTATTATTATCATAAAAAAAAAAATTATAACCTTTGTAGTGAGTACAGGCGTGATATTATGTTGTGTGGTGGTGTAAACAATGCTTAGATATGCTATAGCAACAATCGCGGTTAATCTGCTGTTATTTATTGAAGAGTTCCCCCGATTTCTACAAGATCCCATCATCAGATATTGAAATGGTGACAATGGGACCACACGGGAAGCACCAGCTTTCAAATAAAAAAAGAATCATGAAAATCGGTTCACCCAGTCGGTTATTATGAGGTAACAAACATAAAAAAAAAAAAAAAAAAAAAAAAAAAAAAAAAAAATACAGTCGAATTGATAACCTCCTCCTTTTTTGAAGTCGGTTAAAAACAGTCGCTACACCCAAACTCGGCGTTACATCCTGAGTAATTTTGTACTAAAGTATGCTTTAAATTCAAGGGACTTAGATTTAACGTCGCTATATCCAAGGTCGTAATAAATGAAATCCACTGTAATTAGTCTCACATTGCAGGTTCACTATCATCATCATCTGTCCAGCCTTTTCCCAACTATGTTGGGGTCAGCTTCCAGTCTAACCGGATGCAGCTGAATGCCAGTATTTTACATGGAGCGACGGCCTATCTGACCTTCACAACCCAGTTACTGGGTAATACGATACCCCCTGGTAAGACTGGTTGTGACTTTACAGGTTTTTTTTTTCTTTTCTCACATTACAGCCGGTCGATTCTGAAAAATCTCACCGTGAAATCATAAGTGAAGTGAGCACTTAATAGTGTCAATACCTACCATTACGGAATGACAGAGCTCACTTCCCGCTCACTTCACCTAAGTCCTTACGGTGAAACTTTTACAGAATAGCACTGCTGGTTATCTACGAGAATAATCTAACATCCCTGTTCTACAAAAGGCCTTTTAACGAAGTTAAAAGTGGAAGGACCAAAAACATATCTGCTAAATTATATTGAATGCTAGCTTGAACGTGACGATGCCCCAGAATGATGTTTTCAAAATCGTAGAATAGAAATTCAACTTGCATTTACAATTAACCATGGTTTGAGCGAGAAGTTTATTAAATACTTAATTCATAAAATAATGTAACCCCATTCTAAATTATAAGGAAATTAGTGATGGTCATACATAGAATAGCCACTTATAATGGCCAGAGCTTATTTATTTATTCTCCAATAAATTTATCTTAGCGTTACAGGTAAAGGGGTCTGAAATATTTGTTTAGTTATGCATACATTGTAAGTATGTCAATCACAATTTAAATAATATGGTCTGCGATGATAAATGTGTACCTAATCCATGTGGGTGTTTAGACAACATTGTTGCAACTTTTCAATCACTTAGCAACTACAAACCTATTTAGTTTTTTTTACAAGAGTGGAATTAGTACATACAAAATCAGCCTATACTGTTCCCACTGCAGGGACACAGGCTTCCTCTCTGTCTGAGGGAGCGGGCCGTCATCCACCACACGGGCCCAGTGCGGGTTACTAGATGTCACGTCTTCGAATTTTTGGCTCTAGGACATGCCGGTTTTGTCAAGTTGTTTTCCTTCACCGTTTTGAGAGCATTGGTGATGAAATAATGAACACAAAGTAAAGCGCCTGTCTGGGTTCGAACCTACGACTCGTAAAGCACGACTATTACTCCACTTGCCACGCCACCACTGTTCTTAGTTCATTACTCCCTCTTATATTAAAAAGGTTGCAAGTTATTGTAATAGAAGTTTAAACTTCAAAAATGTTTGGTTTGGCTAATACGCTAATCATTATTTAACTGAAAGCAACGTTTATAATACTCTGTGCCTCGGAAAGCACGTTAAGCCGTTGGTCCCGGCGGTCATTCGTGGATCTTTGCCAGTCGTTACGGGTCGTCAGTAGCCCGATAGTTTGACAACCAATCTTACCAAGGGTTATCGTATTTCCCAGTAACTGGGTTGTGGAAGTCAGATAGGCAGTCGCTCCATGTAAATTCAGCTGCATCTGGTTAGACTGGAAGCCGACCCCAACATAGTAAAAGGGTAGGCAGATAATGTCATCAATAAATACATAGTTACAGTTAAAAACAGCATTTAAGTATTTTGTATTTCGATTTTAGTAAGTAGGGTAAGTACAAGTACTTAATATGAGTATTTCTTGCGATCTTGACCCTGTTTTACTTCGTTATTCGAATATCATACGACGGACACAAACAGTTATGTGTTTAGATAGGCAAGACATTTATTAACTTCACGTTACTAAAGATTACTGTAACCATAACTCATGCCTTTTACCTTTATGTACTTATACATAGAAAATTTACATACATTATAAATTTTTCTGAACGATGAAAGGCGTGAACACTCAATATTTCCGTGAAATTATTTGGATTCGCTTTGCTTTGTCTGTAACTTTGTCTGTTCTTAACCGGCTCTAGTAGCTTCTTAAAAGGACTCTAGATTTTGTATTACAATAAATCAGTGTATCCTCGACCTTCATGTTAATGTCTTCTCAAGCGAGCTGGGTAATTTTAAATCAGCTTAGCGACATCTTTATAAAGACTTGGCTACCTTGTATCTGCGAAAACAGTCATTTTCCTGTAGGTACGGTCTATTCTGCAGGATCTTTAGAAACAAATGAAAAACTAAAGTTTCTACTTCAATTCGTTTTTTGTTTAATTTGACTGAAATATTCATGGATGGGCTACCGAGACCTACGGATCCTTTAATTAATGAATATAACTTTAGTTAACATTTTTCAGGGAAAATCTCATTCAACCAAAAAAACTTGTATCTTAAATTCTTTTAACGAATACATTACGGAAATGTGAGGGAAAATCAATTCAAATATTACTCAAGAAAAGAGTAGCCCATACACACAATGGGAATGACCTTGAAGGTAGACCGACAACCGATCTGATAACAAAATAATAGAACTGATTAATACAAGCTCAACACGCACCTTTTACCAACATGCCGACGAAATACCCTAGTTAAAAAACCCAAAGTAGAGAGTACGACTACAAAAAATATTATGACAGTTGTTTATTTTATGATTATTATAAGCCCTGTGTTGTCCCACTGAAGGGCAAAGGCCTCCCTTCCCTCTTTACATTTTTCCCGGTCTACTGCGAATGTGGGCTAATTCATTATGGAGGAGTCCAGCTCATCCCACCATCTCTTTTGGGGCCTGTCGCGTAGTCGTTTACCTACTGCTAATTTTGACATACTACGGTTTGAGTGAGGTTAGTACCTATGGTATTGTTACATTAGCAGTAAGAGTACGTATACATACATGATATTATTTCTAGTTATCGTCATAAAGTCCCTGCCCTTAGCTCTAGCGCTGAATAAGGGTGCGTGAAGAGCAATTATTTTCATAATTACTGAACTGATAGACGGATCAATATTTATACTAACACTGGACTATTACTACTATTACTGAGCATATAATAATGAACGCATAACTACTCTGAAAAATCGCGAATCTTACACTGTTTCTCGTTATAGAAATTCTGTCATAGTTTTCGGATTGATGATCAGCTGTGCTTGGGGAGTTTGTTGCGCCACTTCTTCTCCCCAGCGAAAGCACTAGAAAGTGGTGAAGGGCGGGACGTTTTGGGGGACTGTCTTTTGTAATTTTGACGTTCGAAAAGTGCTGATTCTCAGCCTAGTTTGAATAAATAACTTTTGATTTTTATGAATCAACTCGCGATTCGACAACCCATGACAATGAGCTCCGTTCGAGATCGATGCAAGTCGGGAATAAATTCGCGAACAAAACTAGAAATACTAATAATCACAAACAATCAGTGGGTATACTATACAACGTGTAACGTTAAATGCGCAAAACCTCAGACACCCCAACTGATTTTTAATTCAATTGGCCTATTTCAGAGAGAAAATAAGTCATTAAAAAAATGTAAAGGTATTACGTGGTGTCTTAGTTTTACTGGCCATTCTGATTGTTTCTTGCGTCTGCGACGACGCTTTACCGAGAGAGGAGTCGTCACCGGGCCGCTGCGCCGCGCTGACATTGACTTGCTTGACCTATTAATAAATGGACACGGCAACGTTATATCTAATGAAGATTTTTTGAAAAATGTGAACTATATTAAAAAGTGGTTCAATTAATTCTGCTCGTTATTCTGATCAAACTATTTTCAGGTTTTGCGCATTTAACGTTACACGTTGTATACTGTAGGTTCTGCTCGCAGCCCCGACCGCGAGGATGTTGGAAATTATCTCTCAAGAACGTGCTACCGGGACAAAAACTAGCCTATGTCCTTCTCAGGATGCCACTTATCTCCTTGGCTAATTTTATCGAAATCCATTCAATATTAGTATCGCATACTATTAGTATGGATTGTTGGTAGAGATTTACTACAATAGGTCCCGTCACGTTTTATCAATCAAAAGTTCCTAACAGAGAGAGTGCAATAACTATTCGTCGGGTACTTTTACATTATGTATTCCTATCTCCTGAATACGAGGCTGTTCCCGAAAGATCCGATCAAGGCAACTGAAAGGTAATTTCATTCGCCTTGCTCCTTTTCAGTAGGTATTATTTTCAGTTGAGCCTTACGATTCCCGCGGGTGGAAAGATAATTTGTAGCCAAGAAATCAAAATGATTGCGAGGAACCACTCACGATAGGTACAATATTTATTTACCTGCAGTAACCTTAAAGACTTATTGTATTTTAACATGACCGACAAAATAAATGTGATACCTATAGCAAGCCAGCAATTATTTATGCAGTGGCGAACACAAAAAAATCAATTTCGAATAATAAATATTTCATTTTGTTCGTGTAGATTTTATGTTCACTTGAATTTTCGCACAGAGCAGAAAAACTCGTTTGATTGTTGCAATTTATATTAAAATCCATATTTTTGGTTTTTCCTTTGCATGAGATGGCATGGCACAACACAACACATGAATGACTGCAAAAATATCAATTGGTTTTTTTTTTGCGTCTGGAATCTGTGTCGAGTCTGAATGTGAACGGCCAGCAAGTGTTTTGAATAAATACCTACTTTTTTCCTACAATTCTCTGACGTATTTCCATGGAAGTAGTAAGCACTTATTCGTAATTCCGATGTACAGATGCCAGCACATCAAGCTACTACAATCTGTCAAATTTCTTTAATATATATTCAACTTTATCGCTTAACCATAAGGTTTAAAGTTGATTGGAAACATTGGACAGTTTCGGGTAGCTTGATGTGCTGGCGTCTGTACATTGACGCCAGGGTAATTGCGTAAGGGAGCGTCTAAACGGGCAACGTTTTTCTGCAATTTGTGGCTGCACTATTGGCAACTAATTGCTTGGCCATTACAAAAATATTTTATTGTTCTTGATGGTCGAGCAATTCTATGGCTGGGCCATGTGTTGCAATATGACTGCAATAGTATGGCTCATGATGCAGACTCCTAAACGGGCTACCCACATCGGCAGCAATGGCTGACGAAATCGCACTTGTCGCAGCGTCTGTACTTCATTAATGAAATCGATAATCTTTTCGTTAGTCCACGTATTAGTCATTTTTATTCTTTATTTGTATTATTTAACCCGGAGAATATAACCCACGAGAATTTAACCTCAAAAACAACCATGACATGACAAGCACAGTCAATACAAACTTCATGTCGATAGAAAAAGATGCACTATGCCATAACAATAAAGAGCGATTGAAACAACAATAGAACTAGCTGGGCAATATTGCAGTTAAATCGATCGCTCGGCGATCGTCTGGCAATCTATCGAACAATAATAGACCATATATGGCCATACCTAAAATGTTTGGAAATTATGGCCGGGACATTACTGCAATATTGCATAGTCTGGCTGTTGCTTGCAATGTTGCCGGCCACTATATTGCAGCCACAAATTGCAGCAAAACATGGCCCGTTTAGAAGCCCTCTAACACACTATCAGTAGCAATGGGCTTCATTTTGACAGTTCAACAACATTCATTGCGTTATTTACGTTGTTGAGCAGGCGCATCTTTAAAAAATATGGAGCAATGGATTAGCAATATGATTCAAATTGAGAGTAATAGTGTGTTACGCAATTAGGGTGCTGATTACTGAGTAAGTATTAAGATAAGAATATTTAATGTGGATAAAGCAATGTTATTTAATGTTAGATTAGCATGCACCGCATCACATTATAAGTATACTGGATGTTTTTTTTTACAGGCTCCAAATTTTTTCAGGGTGTTCTACTCATGACTATGAACAACTTTCACCATGGGACTAACTCTGAAATCAAGAAATCAAAATCAGCTGTTTATTACAAAAGTTCAATACCTACTTGACCAAAATGTATGAAACAGCAGATTTTTTGTTTTCGTGATCTCAGGGTTGGTTCCATAGTGAAAGTTGTTCATATTCATGGGTAACATCCTGTAAAAATTTGGAGACGGTAAAAAAAATACATACTGTAGGTATGGGAGGGTTAGTGTACTGTTGACATGATTTAAAACAATATGCATTGTTTTAGGTTTGGCGTGTCAACGACTCGATGAATCAGACAAATGAAATCGGTGTTATTCACGGGTGTAAATAGTGCGTAGGTAGGTACTTATATACTTTTATAAATAACTAAGGCTAGTGTTCTAATGAACTAATTAAATGGTACCTAAGTATTTATTTACTGATTTTTTTTTTGTTGTAGATATTATTAGAAAGCACGTTGTAGGTGTATCATTCGAAATACCGTCGCTATAAAATTCGATTAATTTACATTGGTAACCCGGATTTGCATGTCTGGCATTAATAAAATACGTATCAACTTAGTCAATAAAAAGAAAAATATGGCTCAATATGTTGTCGTGTAAATTAATCTTCTGTGAGCACGTTTTGGACAACCTTTAACTATAATGTTATCTTAAAAATTAGAATCTAATTATGGTAATTGTTAGAAAAAATGGTTGGTGGTTTTGCATAAATAGGTAAGTAATCATATTTAATGATAAAAAATGCAAAACTGTTTTACCTATCAATCATAGTTACTAAGCTACATACATCGGTAATTAACCCTTTACTGCATGATATATTAAATAACTGACATTTTTTGTTTTTTATGTTAATGTCTTTATTAAAGCTTCAGAATATTTTTTAGTCTATTTTTTATTTATTTTTTTTTATTTCCAAGTGGTATGTGATGATAGACAAAATAGTTGTGTTTTATTCTTGCTAATGATATGAAAAACAAACCTAATAGGGTTTGTTTTTTTACGCTAGTTTTTTTTTTATTTTTTTAGAGTAAAATAAACTGTAAACATGTGAAACCATATATGGTTTCCTATGCGGTAAAGGGTTAAACAATTAACAGTTACTAATGCTCCTAGTGTGTTCACGATTATTTTCACTAAAAATACTTAATAATACCGATACACTTAACTTGAAGCAAAACCTGGGAATATTGCCTTCCTTCACAAGACTAAAAAAATAATTCCCGAGCCTGCTTCCCCATTGATAGAGTTAAAGAAAACAGACAAACAAAACTGGAACATGTGCCAACTTACCATTTCGATGATAACACTGTTTTAATTTTAGATTAGCACAGATATTTTGAGTTCTATTTACAGCATTAGCAATATCATGAACAAAAATCCTTTGCCACTGTAACTATCACTAGAGTAAAAAAATAAATAAATAAACAAACGTGTTCGTAATATTTTTTTTAAACCGTTTGGCGCGACCGCTCCATGGTAATACGAATGTGTACTGCCAGATGTGAGATGGCACAACACAACACATGAATGACTGCAGTATTTACATCGCTGGCCAAAGAAATGTCTACTCTACTGCGTAATTTTAAAGCTTAAATTCAATAATTTTATAAGCCAGGCGGACTACCTACCTCACACAGCTGTGCGGGTAAACACGTCTTTTTGTTTCAGAAGAAAGTTCCGTTTCACGTTCAGCGCAATGCCGCATTGTCGGCACTCGGTAGCCAATAAGGTTAAAGCTAACAAGTTTTATCGACGAATCAAGAGTCAAGGGCGCGTGAAAATTTTACTACAGCTCACCTTCTTCGTACATTTTCGTATTTCCGGGCCGGCTTTGTTGCGAAAGCTATAATGATTGAGAATTAAAATATTCATTGTAGTGGCGGACGCACAAGTACACGTTGGCGTAAGCATCCATTACGCAACTATTAATCGCGTAGGATCAAAGTCCGTGCTCCTTTGCTTACTTTCACTGCAAGTTTTGTCTTAAAAGTGTGTGTGTGCATGTTTACAAAACATTCACTCCTTGCGGCTTTATCTTGTAAATAAATAAACATTTGTTTATCTTTGTTCAGCGATTAGGCATAAGCTGATTAAGTCCCCGGAGAGATAAATATAAAGCCTTAGGCATCTTCTGGGCACGCTCTTTCCATCATAGACCACATACATCGCTTTCCATCAGGCGTGATCGAGGTCAAGAGCGGGCCCCATTCAACAATAAAAAACTGTAGCGAGACATCGAGCGTGTACGAGAGAGAACTTGACTGCACGAAGTGTAGTTCGCGCTATCGCGATAATGTAGCAGTAGCATTAGAGTACCGACGCTACGTTACGCCAGTGTAGGCAACGCTACGTGTCTAGACTATGATACGCCTGTTAACTGGGCTACGTTTGTAGACGCTACGCTACGCCAGTATAGGCAACGCTACGTATCTAGATTATGATACGCCGGTTAACTGGGCTACGTTTGTAGACGCTACGCTACGCCAGTGTAGGCAACGCTACGTGTCTAGATTATGATACGCCTGTTAACTGGGCTACGTTTGTAGACGCTACGCTACGCCAGTGTAGGGAACGCTACGTGTCTAGATTATGATACGCCTGTTAACTGGGCTACGTTTGTAGACGCTACGCTACGCCAGTATAGGCAACGCTACGTGTCTAGATTATGATACGCTGGGTTAACTGGGCTACGTTTGTAGACGCTACGCTACGCCAGTATAGGCTACGCTACGTGTCTAGATTATGATACGCCTGTTAACTGGGCTACGTTTGTAGACGCTACGCTACGCCAGTGTAGGCAACGCTACGTGTCTAGATTATGATACGCCTGTTAACTGGGCTACGTTCCTAGATGCTACGCTACGCCAGTATAGGCAACGCTACGTGTCTAGATTATGATACGCCTGTTAACTGGGCTACGTTTGTAGACGCTACGCTACGCCAGTATAAGCAACGCTACGTGTCCAGATTATGATACGCCTGTTAACTGGGCTACGTTTGTAGACGCTGCGCTACGCCAGTATAGGCAACGCTACGTGTCTAGATTATGATACGCCTGTTAACTGGGCTATGTTTGTAGACGCTACGCTACGCCAGTATAAGCAACGCTACGTGTCTAGATTATGATACGCCTGTTAACTGGGCTACGTTCGCAGACGCCATGCCACTTTATAATAACTTACGTCTGTAGACATTACGCTACGGCAGTAGACGCTACGCTACGACACGTCAGATGCTACACTACGCCTGTGTTGATTACGCTACTACGTCTAGCCTGTGTAATTTTATTACGCTATAGAATGGCGCAGGGCACAGGTATCAGACCAATAGGTCTATGTAATGTAGTATATCTAATAATATGGTGAAAGTAGGTATTTCTTTAATAAGAACTTGTTGAACGAGTTTGAGTAAGGGCGCTTGTACACGGTAAGAAAATACGCCGGACCTACGCAAGAATTCGTGTCGTAACTAGAAAATAACTGTGTACACTGCTCGCAGCGGTGCACGAAAAAAATCTTGTCTGCGCAAGACACGACGCGGCGAACGTTGATGCGGAGAACGTTGTTTCGTGTGTAGAACAGACAAAATTCTTGTCGTGTACACGAAGAATTTGTCTTGTCTGCCGCAGACACGGTAAATTTTCTTACCGTATACAAGCGCCGTAAGCCAGCCCATACGAAACAATTTCAATCACGTCGATGCCTCTCACGTAACTTGTTGTAACCCACAAACTGCAATTTTACAGGAGAGCGTTTCAAAGATACTTTTGCCAAAAAAATTGCACTTTTAAAAATCATCTACAATAATATTATAAAGAGGAAAGATTTGATTTTTTGTTTGTATTGAATAGGCTCCGAAACTACTGGACCGATTTGAAAAATTGTTTTGTCATTAGAAGCCGACGTTATCCCTGATGAACATAGGCTACTTTTTACCGCGGGAAAATGCTTAATTCCTACGGGAAAACGGGTAATAGGACAACGGGTAGTATGAATTATTATCCTTCCGTACTTATGTTTTTTTACATAACTTCTAAACGGCTGAACCGATTGGGTTGAAATTTTATATGGGTATTTCGATGGTTTCCTGGATTATTTAAAAAATACAATTGGACCCTGTAGGTGGCGCTGCTGTCGGTATGTCAACTACTAAACGGCTTGACCGATTGGGTTGAAATTTTGTATGTGTATTTCCATGGTTTCACAGACACGAATGTATTAAGCTACCTAATCTATCTTTCTATACATTATTATAAGTAAACCAAATTACATTAACCACATTATTCAAGCAACATATTTTTAAACGGCGGGAATTCCGAATTTTACGCAATCGAAGTTGCGGGCGGATGCTAGTTTTTTATAAAATTCAGTATGTGAATATTAGTTAGTAATGAAGAATT
Organism: Eremobia ochroleuca; assembly: GCA_949629135.1. Classification (NCBI taxonomy): domain Eukaryota; kingdom Metazoa; phylum Arthropoda; class Insecta; order Lepidoptera; family Noctuidae; genus Eremobia; species Eremobia ochroleuca. The sequence goes on from OX451387.1 coordinate 4,170,000, forward strand.
TCTAAATAGTAGTATTATTAGTATGTGAATATATTGTATATTAAGTCATATAATCGGGACCGTCTAAAATAACTAATGGCATATACATATAAGCCCTAAAGGGTACTCTTTCTAACACACAGGATGATTCGTATAGAAATAAAGAAAAATAAAATATTGCGTAGCATTAATTATCTTTTAATGCCTCCTATATGTTAGTTTGAACTCTGTGTAAAGCATAAATGACATAATTATGACAAATGCATGACAATGACGGGCAGCGACAGAGATTATGAACGATAAGGAAGGTGCTGCCATTACACACTTTAAAGACTGTACTTAACGATTTGCTTAAAAATGAAGTTGATACATTAATCAGTGATTAAATGTCATGTTCTTAGCCGTGTAGTTATTCGTCGTGAAATCATATCAATTAACAGCACGATTGGCGCAGAGGTTAAGCGATTGACTGCTGCGCTGCGTGTCGCAGGTTCGATTCCCGCACGGAACAAATATTTGTATGACCTACAAGGTACCTACCTACCAGTTATTTTTTTAATATTATTCACTTTTTGCCCGTACTAAGCCACAAAAAATCCATGTCCTTTATGTTTCAAATTGGTGTTATTTGAAGTTAAACAAATATCAAGTTTATATTAACAGAAATTAAGTTGATTTCAAAGTGACTAGCACCATTGAAAAAGTTACAAAAATGAAGTTGTAGCGTAACTTTATTGTGAAGAAATTAAAGTTATTTTATCCATAAACTCGTATTTGTTTACATTTTTGGCAAATAAATCGCGAATGCAGATTAGGGGGTTGTACGAGTATTAATGACTTTAATGATCATAATTTAGTAAAGTCATATACAGTGTGTCTTTATAAAGTGCACACATTAAAAAGGGTGAAAATATAAACAATTTTATCGACGGAAAAAATGTCAATTTTTTTTTTTTTTTAATGGTAAAAAATGGTAAAAATGGTAAATTTTCTTTAAAAAATCATGAATTTTTTTTCATTTATGAGGTTTCTTTTTCAAAAAATTATGGCTTTATTAGCTTGGCCTATTATTAGAGATCATTATTAATTTTGTTTTCTTTTAATATGACATTTAGTTTAAAAGTAGTAACAGTTTGTTTGCATGGGGTACCCAGACGAGAGTAAAAAAAATTAAAAATTTTAATTTTTTTTTTTAGATTTTTTTTGACATTTTTTCCGTCGATAAAACTGTTTATATTTTCACCCTTTTTAATATGTGCACTTTATAAAGACTCACACTGTATGTTACGCTCTGACTGTTTTACGGGCTAAACTGACACTTTCGAAACGATCTTGTAAGGGTGATAATATTAAATATTTCTCCTAGGCAGTACTAGAATAGAAGCCTAATTTATTGCCATTTCATGCTTGCTATTTTTACCGTGATAATGATTCTATTCTTACGCAGATCCGCTTAGCTTACAATTAGCAAGTCGCGGAAAACCAACTTAATTTTCAACGCTTTGTTTTTCTGAACAGATCACTTAATTAAGTATCTAATTAGTTAGGAGAACAGTTGATACCATCTCACGGTTGTCAACAAGAAGGTGTTATTCACAGTAAACAGTTACGGCTATTTGCACTGATTTGTTTATCTTTATATAAGTTTTCACGGGAGGTGACTGTTATTTCTATATTTAAAATGTTTATTTTTGTAAAAACTCGTGTGGTGGTCGTAGTTCAATGAAAAAATGTGTAGGTACATACGTATCTACTGATTGGCGAACTAAATAAGCTCTCGGAGCCTTGAGTTAGTGTCTGTAAATGTAGGGAATTTAGGTAAGCAGGATAAAAAATAAATACTTCAATTCACGCAAGTGACACTGATTGGTTTATCTTCAAATTAAATTATACCAACATAATAGACAGTTTCGGATTTTTTACACACTGCAAAATGTTTCGCAAACTCGCAAACCTAATCCTCATTCCAAGTCAGCGTAGGCAGAATTCGTTTCTAATCCGTGCGAGCAGAAGTTTTAATAAACTGTCTAGTGAAGATGATTTGGATTAAGCTTCTCTATGGAAAAGTAGTTGTTTGCGTCTTAATTATTTTTAGGTTGTGTTAGTTGATCGTGTTTTCCTAATTTATAGTATTTTGTACGAACCTTTTCTTTTCGTTTTTATGTTTAATGTTTATCAGTAGAAACTTGTAAATGGCCTTCTATTTTATATTACATTAGAACACTATAAATTAGCTTTAAATTTTCCGAATAAATAAAAGCAAGAAAAAATAAGCTAGTTTGTTGGTGTGTTCTTGTTCGTAAAAACGCCATGAATTCACGCACAGCTATAAAAAGCTATTCGAAAATAATCAGGCGCTTTCGTTAAATACAATGAGGTACTTTTCTTACACGTGTCAACAAAAGCCTGGAAATATGCCGCCGTCGTGTGAAGTATGTACAGACGCCAGCACATCAAGCTACCCGAAACCGTCAGATTTTCCCAATCAACTTTGAACCTTATACTGTAGCAATAAAGTTGAAAATCTATTAAAGAAATCTGACAGATTGTAGTAGCTTGATGTGCTGGCGTCTGTACATACATAAAGAACGTTAAAATCATAATTATTTAACATTAGTTACCAATAAAACTAGCTAGCATATCATATGTTTTTTTTATTATTTTGTTGTGAACTTGGAGAACTTATGATTGATTTTTTTTTACTGGTCACATTATTAATACATTTGTGAATAGACCCATCTATGTATTCGACTGAAAGACTTGTATCGGTCATGAATAAAAAATATTTAAAAAAAAATGTGAATAGACGCCTCATATTTTTCTAAATAACATGAGGTATAGGCTGTTATTGCATTACTTTACTATGAATGTTTGTTTATTAGGTACAATTTCACAGAAAACTCGGAGCTAAAAAAAAATAGAATACAAGTTATCAGAAGTAATTTTTCTGGTGATATTTCCATTGAGATATTATAGATTGGATAGATGTCTATGGATATTTCAAACATTGAAGAAATTAAAGTCTGACAATTTTGGCATCAATACTAATTATGATTTTATATGTCTATGAGGCTATGAGGTCTATGATACTAATGTGATGACCTCACTGTGCGTTCCAAACTTGGCCCAAAGTTCCTAATGTCATCGCTTTCTTTAAATATTTTTCGTTATTTTATATTCCGAGTTCGTGTTTTATATCCTTTCAGATATAATTTTTTTCTTTCAAATATTGACAAAAAAAGATTTCGGGAATGATTCTAAAGGTATTGAAAATATTTTTTTCACATAAATTTAATGTAAAAAGCAATGACAAGCAAGAAGATTTCAGAACGCATTTCAGTTTGACGTTCCGCTAATTTTCCTTCTTCAAAGGAGGAATGAAATGAATTAGTCGTAATTTACAATTTTTTTACTTTTAGTTTTGTCTAAATTTTCACAATAAAGTGTATTGTAGTCAAACGCAGTGGAATCTCAGTAAATCGGAGGAGATAGTATCGTTTGATAGATCGTAAGTAGCATTGTGTCGATGTCGAACAAACAATTAAACTCTTCATGCGTGTATTTCATGATATTTGCAGTGTTCTATTTAGTGTGTGGACATCTCGGGAAGTTATTGTTGTCGATAAACACGTGATCCAAGGCCGACACTTGTCGCAACTAATAATTGAATTAACTTATTTGTCTCTTCTCTGCTCCATGACATTTTGCTATTTTTATGTAAAATTATTATAGTGTAGAATGTTTTGATTACGAAACCTAGTCGTTATCATTCGCAAAACATTTCCTTTGTGCATCATTGTGTTGTTAACAGTTGCTGGTTGGCTAAGAAAGAACTTGTCAAACCAGTTCCTGATACATTATAAAAATATTTTTATTAGGTTATTGACTAAGACATCCCTGACATAGTGACCAAATTTAAAAGTCATGATAAAGCTCAGATAATGTGTGTGATTGAGTACAAATCCATATTTTAAGTGTTTTTATAGTATATAATTGATGTGTTCCTAGCAATACCTGATCAGTTATGAGTAATTTTTCACCTTGTGTAACATTCTGGTCATAAATAAACTAAAATAGTTATTAAAAAAAACTTTTAGTATTATGTATGACCAATCCCTATGCTTTCATTGTTATTTATTATGAACCATGCATTTATCAGGAAATGTGTAATTCAGATTTATTATTTTGATTCTTTACTGGCTTTTGCAACAATATTATTTATTTTATTTTCAATACACTTCTAAATAATATTTTTACATTGGTTTAGCCACATATAATGGAATCATTTCAGGGTTAACAGCTGCTAAAACTCAGATACCCACCTACTTATAAAGATGTTACCGTATTGATTATACATTAATTTTATTTATTTATTTAAATGCCTTAAAACTATCATTACAGGTCTAAACCTAATGCGATAGCCAAGTCACGCACACATAATTAAAAATAAATATCATTGTTTATAAAATATTGTGAACAATAGTACTTTTGCGAATTCACCCCAGTGACATGTAAACATATCAATTTATTAGAATTCAATCACTAGAATTATGATTATGCACTCCTATATCCCATTCTACAATTGAGTCATTATCTAAGTATAGCATATTTCATTAGCAAATTAAGTGGCCTGTCTAATATTGTACAATTATTGAAGCTGCATTTTTTTGTATCAACATCATACAGTATTTCAGTCTTTCACATGACAGTCTGACATGCAAATTCAATTCAAATGGCTCTGGAGAGTTTTTATTTTTGCCCCGTGGGGTACAGACCTCAGGTTACGGTATCGCTGGGTGAGGGCAGCAAGGGACAGGCAGAATCTGATTAATAGATCTGGGGAATCATTTTCATTTTAATTTATATTATTTATCTTTGTTGTAGGTACAAAACCATGCAACCACCTCATCGGCCTACACCCACCTGCGTAGGAGCATATGAGACTTGAGCACAGTGAACATACAGCACATGTAACGTGCATCCAACATGTTGTGCATAATATTCACACTGCATCTGGCACTGCTGGCAGAGGCCTTCGGCAATGTCATTGTTTATACACAGGAAACACCCCATGTGGTAAGTAAGGCTTATATTTGATTTGTACTTTGTACCATTTTTTCTACTAAGGATTTCAATTCACCCTTATTGCTGTTTAAAAAAAATGTTTGGTCAACAACGTAAATAACGCAATGAATGTTGTTGAACTGTCAAAATGAAACCCATTGCTACTGTTAGTGTGTTATGCAATTACCCCGCAGGTTAAAAACAAAGATAATCATTTTTATTGTGTATATAACCTGGAAGTTATTGGGTTTCATATTCATTTTTAATGGAGTATGGCATAGCAACAAGAAAATTTATCTGTACAAGAACTGACATACATATTATATGCACTTCAGTAACTATTAGTAAAATATCTATTTATATCTTGTGACAATATTATGGCCGTTAATAGTGGTTGTCTTTGATACCCTAAAAAAGATCTGAGGTTCAGAGTCCAGACATACTTGGTAATATAGAGGCTTTATTTAACAAGCAAGTTGGATGATGTTCCATTTATTTAACTACTTAAATTTATTAATTTACTATTTATAAGAGTGTATGCAGCAGAGATGAGACTGTTGACATGGATGTGTGGACAACTAAAATGAATAAAGTAAGAAATGAGTATATTATGGGAAGTTTAAAAGTGACTCCAGTGACAGAAGAGTTGAAAGGATAATGTTTTGCTTGTCATGTGATTAGGAGGAAGGAAACGCATGCAACTCAAAGAGTGATGAATATAAGTAGTAATGGATGAAGAGGGAGAGGAAGGCCAAAGAAAAAATGGATGGATTGTCTGAGGGATGATATGAAAGAGAAGGGAGTGAATGATAGGGTGACGGTTGACAGGGGGGAATGGAAGCAGAAAATTTGTTGTGCCAACCCCAAATATCATGGTACAAAGGCAGGAAGATGCTGATGATGATATTAACACTGTGAGGGACACTAAACGCTCCTCGCCGTAATAACAATGCAATTTCTATTGTGTCTCATTCAGTGTCCTTCAATGGGTTAATTGTGAAGGTACTAATGTCGTGTAACAAAACATTTTTATGATCTTGTTTGAGTATTTATTTATTTATTTAAACTTTTCGCACAAACGGTACAAAGACTTAATGCCTTAGGCATTCTCTACCAGTCAACCAAGACTGGTGAAGAGATTAGATGGCAGGTGCCTTGGTTGAAAGGACAGTGATCAAAATAAAAAAAACTAGACAAATACATAAATATTTTATAAACATATACTTACGATTTACTAAGTTTATAATATATAAATATATGCAAAAACAAAGAAGAGAGGTGTTATAAATGATAAATGATAAATGATAAATGATTTATTTTCTGTAAGTAGGTTTGTACAAACACTTTTACATGTCAATCATATTTTTTAAACTAGATGAGGTCGGCGTTTCCTATCTGACTACTCTGAGAAGAAAGGCCGAAACAAACTCAGAGGTCACAGTCTCTTTTAAAGTCCAGACATAATCTTGGTTAGATCATGTGAGAGTTGTGTTGAGATGACTCTATGCTATTTTTTTTTTAACAACTGAATGGCTACAAAGTGATAAGTGGTCAGCCCAAACAATGTAATAGGACTGCGTGCATACAATTCTTATTCTACACTATATTGACTGGAGTAAAATGCAATATCATTATTGACACAGGTGTTTTAATTTAATTTTTTATTTGGATGCCTTCTTTTCCTTGTAATCTATCTATAAAAAAAATGTTTAAATGCTGTTCACTGCTAAGCGCATCACTTGAGAACGACTGGACCGATTTGGCTATTTTTTGTTTTAAAATGTTTGTAATAGTCCGAGTAAGGTTTTTAGGGATAGAAAAATTGGAAAAGTTTCCCAGAGAATTAGACACAATGGGAAAATCTGAACATTCTTTTTTTCTTTCTATTCGCTTAGCGTTTCTTCTGAATTTTTTTTTTGCTCGGCTACTAAGGGTCCTAACATGATGTTAATAGCCTATAGCCTTCCTCGTGAGTCGGGCTATCGAATGTAAAAACATTTTTTCAAATCCGACCTGCAGTTCCGAGATTAGCACATTCAAACAAAAAAACTCTTCACCTTTATTATTAGTATAGATATAGATAAATTTCTGACCTTGGCTTCCCTGCAAACATTATTATCCATCGACTGTCGTCACAACACACATTAATTTGAAGAGTAAACGAAATAAAGCGCCAAAGTGCGATATGAATTCGCACACGAAGGGTTCCGTACCACCATACAATATTGTGTACTACTTACATATAAAAAAATACTTTAGTAATAAAATCAAGTTTCTTGTATGGGTATGAAATAAAATAAAAAACTTAAAGGGGGACGGGTCGAATTATAGCCACACGGGTCGATCGATCAGGTTAAGCTACGCTTGCCGCCATGCCGTCTATGGATGGGTGAACATCTTCACATGTCAAGACCCCTCCGTGTCATTCGTGGATCTTTGACAGTCGTTACGGATTGTAGCGGAGTCTTAGGAATATCTCGCTGCCGCTGGCACCTTTTGGGTACAGAATATTAAAACAAATAAGTTTGTTATCAGAAGCATTTACTAAGAAAACAATGAATTTGTTGTTTCGTGAAATCGTGACAACAAATTGATGTTGTTAGTCATAGGAAGTGTTACATCGTTGGTTATCATGGTAACAAATAGCACACATTTTGTTTGGACAGATTTATCTATTCCTAGTTGAATGACCTGCAACTATTTTGCAAGTTTCAAGTGCTTTCAATTACTTTTGAGTCTATCTCTGTATCATTGTTCAATTTTAAATGGTCATCCTTCCTCGTACTTCTCTTCTTTAGTTTTGAAAATGCATTAATCCACCTCCTAAATTGATGTTCAATCCCATCACGTCTGCAACGCCTGAAGGGTTAGTCAGGGGTGTCTATGTACACCCATATTTCACCAGTTCTGTTTAAGTCCCATGTAACAGGAAGTTAGCTTATTGCCATCAACTGGGCACAAATCCAGATTCCGGGCTGCTAGTCTTGCTACTTAGAAATTCCTGGAGGAAATACCCAATAAAACCTTGTCCAACACGGGAATCGAACCCAGGACCTCATGCTCAATATAAACGCCGGTCGCTAGACCAACGAGGCAGTTATATGTATACATTAGCCCCCTTACCTACTAATAAACCGATTTCTCTTTTTCAGTCGTCAGTAATTTGACTTTCGAAAGAAGAAGACAAAGCGTTTAGTAACTATCCATACGCTATACAACATTTATTAGTTAGGGGGTATGTATTTCATGGGCTGGAAAGAATGAAAAAATATATTTTGAACACAAATCACTATACGTTTATTGCCTAAAATAGAAAACTGGTCCTTTGATCATCATTCACCCTTTATCAGCCACTGTTTGGTAGTAACCCCCTTTTGTCGCTGTTCCCTCACTAACTTCGAATAAAAACCTTTTTTATAAAAAAAAAACAACCGACTTGCAAAAAAACACTACAAAGTGAAAAATAAGTTTAATTTTGGAAGTTGGTGTCTTTGGTTCCGCATTTTCGTTTTTTGTCACCGACTTCCAAAATTAAAGTTATTTTTCACTTTGTAGTGTTTTTTTGGAAGTCGGTTGTTTTTTTTTATTTTTTTATAAATACGGTTTTTATTTTTCACTTTTTAGTTATACCTACCCCAAACAAATTCATTAAACACTATTTGCTATGTAAATATCAGTTAAAGGAAGCTGCATCTGCGTTTATATGGTAAAGACATAATGTTATGTTGTTAGGCGATTGCGTAAACAATGCATACATATGCGATAGCAGCAAATGCGGTTGTTTTACTAGTATTTATTGAAGAGTTCCGTTGTCTGTTTCCGAAACTCATCATCAGAACTTTACGAAATTTAAATGGAACCACTTCGGAATGAACCTCTATCGAACAAAAAAAGAATTTTGCAAATCCGTCTATACATGACGGAGTTATGCCCGAACATACATTAAAAAAAAAAATAGAAACATCCGAATTGATAACCTCCTCCTTTTTGAAGTCGGTTAAAAAAGAACAACATGATTGTTAGTTCCAGGTTATAAAGTAAATGAGTGAATCAGCAGCAGCTGTGACATCTTGCACACATAAGTCAACTGGGGGCAATCAGTTACACAAATAGTTGTTAGGAACAAATTGTGCACCGAAATATATCATCCTGATATGAACTGTGATGTCATGTGACCCCGGAAGTGCTTTGATTTAGCGTCGATAGTTCATGAACAAGGACAATTTAATCTGTGCATGTTCTGGCAGTCCAGCTGTATCGATGATTAATGTTCGGTTCCTGTAAACAAAAACGAATCACTTTGCTTACCAATGTTAGTTTTTTTACTGCCAAACTGGGCAATATAAATAGATTCCCCCTTGGGTACGGATTTATTTGAGAAAATATTCTAGAAGAAAAAAGTGAATGGCGTGTCTCAGACGTCAAATGTACCCAAGGGGTTAAGCCAACTTTACCTGTGGTAGCTTCTTCCATATGGGAGGGTCTACTACGCAAATCTATGAGGTCTTGGCTTCATTATTGGTAAATATACTAGTGTCTTAAATTGTAACCAAAAACGGTCCGTAAATTATTGAAATCAACCATTGATAGTGTTTTGTAAGCGCGGCTCTCCCGATCCTTTTAGGCTCTCAACTTTAAGCATGATTATAATATTCAGTTCAATAAACACAGACCCATATCTTCTCCAATCTATACTAATATCATAAAGAGGTAAATTTTGTGAATGTGTATGTAGGAGGTAGGTAATCTTCGGAACTACTGATCCGATTACGAAAATTATTTCACTAATGGGAAGCTACAGTATTACCGAGTGTCATAAGATATACATATGTGGTTTCGATACTGTATTTTATGTTAAAACAAGAAATTTGACCCGGACAAAGTCCCTGCTAGTATAGGATAAACCAACACAAGCATTTGTGGCGGCCTCGGCAACCTACTTATTATTTATCCTGTCTGGTAGATACGTTTACAAACACAAGTCTCATTTGTAACACCAACAGCCAGACCCGTAAAAACTATATGTAAGCCATACAAATATATGTTCTATGGGAGAAACAAACTAGTCGCAACGCTGCAACACCTGCGCTGCGGTCAATCGCTCCATCAGGCACCGGGCCGAGCGCTGTCGAGCACCAATCTTTTCTTATAAGCTCGTCGTCATGTTTAACCCGTGAGAAGGCGCGCCTAATTTTCTTACACGAGTAGGCGCGTGCGAGCAAATTGCTCACACTATCATAAATGTTTATATTTTTAGTGTTTCTATATTTATTGGCTTATAATGTATTTAAATGAATAACACAAGGTTTAGTAAGTAAGAAAACAAGTATTTTAATCAAAACTATTAAACATAATAGCAACTTCTAACGCAAATAACAAAACAACCTAGTATTAATTAATTTTTTGGCACGTTTCATAAAAATCACAATAAAAACTGTTCCATAACAAAAACTAAAAAGTGTTATTCATCCATTAAATCTACACTAATGTGCCTCTCGAAACACACTGAACACATGTATTTTACATGTTCGGTGCAAAGTAATTGCTGGGCGCGTGATGAGCAAATTGCCGCACGTTGGTACACGGCCTCCACAAACGCCTTGCTGCGCGGTCGCAACGCCACTGAGCGGATCGAGAATTGCGTCAGGGGAGAGGGGGTGAATATTTAGGAAGGTACTTAAGTGCTTGAATTGGTGTGGCATGGGAAAGACAAAAAATTTTTGAATTAGATTTTTGTGTGAGCAAATTGCTCATAGCGCGCCTTCTCACGGGTTAAGGGTGCGGAGATGGGCGAAGCGGAGCAGAGACGTGCAGGAATCGACTAATCACAATGGTTGAAATTCTCATCGCGTCACTCGTCTCGTCTGTGATTGGACGGTTCCTACACGTCTCCGCTCCGCTCCACCCAACTCCGCTTCTGTGGAAACGCACCCTGAAAATTGAAAGCCGCTATCAGCGAAGCCCCCACAAAAAAGGCCAATATTGTCGTCAGTCGGCAGGGTTATCGTCGAGGCGAATCTCAAGTGTCGAAGGTCGCTACAGGTGTTATCTGTTTATCTTTGGACACGAGCAAGTACGTTTGCACAATCGATACTGTTTGTATGAGACACAATGTCGAGACTTGAGTAGGTACGGCCCGATTTAACCCTTAACTGCATCGTGATTTAAATTTCCATCAACCAATCCAATGCTATATTTTCGTTTCCACAGAGCACGGGGATTCCCCAATTGTTAGAGATATTCAATTAATTTTGTTCCCAGTAGATTCGTTCTGATTAGGTACAGACGCCAGCACATCAAGCTACTACAATCTGTCAGATTTCTTGAATACATTTTCAACTTTATCGCTAAAGCATAAGGTTCAAAGTTGATTGGGAAAATCTGACAGTTTCGAGTAGCTTGATGTGCTGGCGTCTGTACATAAAGATGTAAATTTCCACCAGGCCATTTAGAAAATAAAAAAAGGATTTTTATGAATATATTTTTTTAAATATTTTTTCCTTACTATTAGAGCTAATGTTATGTCCAAATAAATTTAATTTGCTTAAAAAGTAATAATCATGCAATTAAGGGTTAAACTTTATGGCGGCTCTGAAGTGCGCTACTCACTGCCCAGTACCTCACCCCTCACCCCCGGTGACAGGTGAATTTGTTACTGGACAGCAACTCGCCTGATATTTCCAGCCGCCATAAATCTTGAATCGGGCTGTAACAGCATCGTGCATCACACCGAAACGAATATGTAAAGTAATACTGGGTTTTCCGAAGTTCTGGATTTTATTTAACTTTAGTCTTCTTCTTTAACTTTAAAATTTCGATTAGTAAAGGTTGGCAGAGTCGTGCTCCAAAGTTTTTCTTTGTTCTGATCTATTTTTTATTTTTATTTTTATTGAGAGGAACAGCAAACAGTTACATTATAAGGACTTACAACTAGTTTAACAAAATTAGCAATTTGGCTATAAAGTAACCCACAACGCTGTCCACAAGTAGGCATAGAAGTTTTAAATAGAATCTAATCGAAATATACCTGCTTTCTTAGTCCTTTCGAATGTTACGAAGCCAAAACGTTTTTCTTCTGCCTAATATTTATTTCAAAAACAGGCTAAAATTAAATTAGCTAGTGAAACTCTGCAGGCGTGATAGGTAACTCATATGTAAACACGATAAAGTAAAAACAAAAAAGATTTTATATCCTTTTTGCGGGGTCAACGACCGCTTGTAGTGTTGCTATCTGAAGTATGAGTTGAGGAAATATGTTTTATCGTGCTTAGATATCGATTCCCATCACGTCTGTGAAGTTTCGCTACCTAATTTATTTGGATCCTGTATATCCTGGACCATTTTACTTTACTAGAACCATTATTCTGCAGCCATAGCTTCATGCTATGATTGAAATGTCCACAATACACAGTCTTGGATTATGTTTCAAACACTTAAATCACCACTCATCAATTCATTCATAAGTTTTTCCCAAGAGTACTTAAGCTAGTATGTTCTTATGACGTCAAAACTGAAGTAGATACCTGTCATAAGTATATTAGCCTCGCCATTGAAGAGCTGTGTGAACGGCTACGATCATTGGATTTTTTTCCTTATTTGTTAAAGGAAAGAAATACCTTGGGAGCCTGAATGCTCAACAAATCAAAACTAGACCTCAAAGGGAGATAACTTACGGGTTTACATATTATAAATTAAAGTCGCTTTTCGTGCCTGTCTGTCCCCGACCCTTGCTCGAGGTCACCGTTAGGATGGCTGGATCAATAGAGATATGTACAGACGCCAGCACATCAAGATACTACAATCTGTCAAATTTCTTTAGTAGATTTTCAACTTTATCGCAGAAGCATTAGGTTCAAAGTTGATTGGGAAAATTTGACAGTTTCGGGTAGCTTGATGTGCTAGTGTCTGTACATGAGACCATGTGCACTTCAATACCTATTTGCTACTATTTACTACCTGTAATGAAATATTTGATACCTTTGCATTAAGAAATATTAGGACTTTACCTATGAAATTGCCGTTCTGCAGTACTGACCATTTCAAATCAAAATAATTTTTGTTTGGCTAAGAATTCTAATTTCAAATTAATTTTATTTTAAAAACATGGAATTTTGTTTCCAAAAGTAATCTTTTTCGTCATCATGGACGTTAAAAATTCGAGTAATTATGGAATATGAGTACGGTCGTGGCAGCAACGCGGCACAAGCGGCACGCAACATCAACGACGTTTACGGAGCTAACACTACAAACCAACGCATCACCTGTTATTGGTTTGCTCGCTTCCGTTTTGGAAATTTCGACCTGAAAAATGAACCTAGCGGTCGTCCGAAGACTTTGGTCGACAGTGACGAATTAAAGGCGATTGTGGAAGCTGATGATACACTCTCTACGGCTGAATTAGCAGCAGCTTTCGACGTTAGCGTCAAAACAATATTGGTCCATTTGCGTCAAATTGGCAAGGTAAAAAAGCTTGACAAATGGGTGCCCCACGAACTCAATGATCGCCAGCGCGAAGTACGCGTCGAGACGTGCCTTGCACTGCTCAACAGACACACAAATGAAGGCCTGCGGTGAAAAATGGATTCTGTTTGATAACCGCAAGCGCTCAGCAAGTTGGTTGGATCCTGGTTCAGCACCTAAACAATGCCCTAAACGAAAACTTACCCCTAGAAAAGTGATGGTCACTGTTTGGTGGTCTAGCGCCGGTGTGAGTCATCACAGCTTCTTACCAAACTGGGTGAGCATTACTGCAGATGTGTACTGTGAAGAACTGAACACAATGATGGAAAAGCTAGCACATCTCCAATCAGCATTGGTCAATCGCTCGTCTCCGCTGCTCCTGCATGACAACGCGCGACCTCATACTGCACAGCAGACGGTCTCCAAGTTGCAAGAACTGGGGTTGGAAGCTCTCCGTCATCCGCCCTACTCACCAGACCTTGCGCCTACAGACTACTACTTTTTCCAGAATTTGGATAACTTCTTGGCGGGAAAAAAATTCAATACCCGAGAGGCAGTACAAAATGTCTTTGAAGAATTTGTTGCCTCCCGTCCAGCTGATTTCTTTAAGAAGGGCATCAATAAACTGCCACTGCGTTGGCAGAGATGCATTGATTGCATGGGTGATTACTTCGATTAATACAAATAAAAAATACATGAAAAAAATTCGTTTAATTTTTTTCATACAAAACGGCAATTTCATAGGTAAAGACCTGTTATATCAAAGATATACAGGTTGAAATTGAAAACATGCGACAAATCGAAATGAGAGATTGTACTCATTATTGTGAACAACTTTTACTATGAGATAAAACCCGAAATCGCGAAAAAAAAATCAGCTTTTCCCTACATTTATGTTCGCATAACTCGTCAAAATGTAGGGAATAGCTGATTTTTTTTTCGCAATTTCAGGTTTGGTCCCATGGTAAAAGTTGTTCATAATGATGAGTACAATCTTCGATTTGTCGCATGTTTTCAATTTCACCCTGTATAAAGTGGTCAGCCATTCTGACGTCAGGTTGACTGACCATTTACAAGTTCTCATACTTTTAGCGTTGTATTAACCGCGATGTTAATGTAAATATTTACTACCTGTTTGCTACCTTAACATATATTTTTTACACAACTTTAAGAAGCTCCTATAAAAAGTTATTAGTAAAAGCCATTAAAACGCCTGTACATCAATCATTTACGTCGTTTCTTCTCAGAATAATTGCTAATAATGTTTTTGCAGGCGCTTAGTGGCTTATGAACAACTTGTTTCTGGATATCCATTGCAAAATTTTATCCATTTTCCTCCATATCCATAATTATTTACATATCGCGTTTATTCTTAGGAATAACCACTAAGCGCCTGCAAAAACATTGTTAGCAATTATTCTGAGAAGAAAATACGTATCGTGTTAGTTGTTACCCAGTAACTGGGTTGAGGAGGTCAGATAAGCAGTCGTTCCATGTAAAATATTGGTATTCAGCTGCATCCGGTTAGACAGGAAGCCGACCGAACATTGTTGGGAAGAGGCAGGCAGATAATGTTTACGTTAAATAAGAGACGTCATACCATAACTTAAATCAGTGCTAGACCACATTAGCCTACATAATGATGTGTTCTTTTATGTCTGAGGCTGGGTTAGTGCGTGTCTGAAATAGTCTGAATCAGTTAGCACATGAGTCACGCCAAAAGTTATATTTCAGTTATATACATTTTATGTAACTGAAATATGACTATTGTTTTTTTTTAATATTATTATGATAACCCGTGGACAGTTTTGTGGGTTACATTATTAGCAAAATGCAAATATTGATATACATACTAGTTTTAAGTCTTCATAATATAATTGTTTGCTGTTCCTCTTAATAAAAATAAATACACACACTGGCAAAATTAGAGGAACACAAAAAAAAAACATTATTTTTTGAGATGAAACATTTAATGGTTTTCTTCATTTGAGTCTGTTCGTATATTTTATGCAAGAAAAATGTAGGATTTATTTAATAAAAAATAAAGAATGCTCTTGTCTGAAAAAACTTGATTTTTCTAAAAGAACAGAGCTAAATAAAAAAGAATTAATAGCGCGTTGCCTCCACGCGTCCTTATAAGGGCTTGGATATGTCTAGCTATGCTTCTTCTGATGACACCTTCAATCATTTCCTGAGGCAAAGTGTTCCATTCTGCAACCAGCGTCAATTTCATGTCTTCAACATTCTTAGGCGCAAGATTTCACTAATGAACCCTTCGTCCAATCATGCCCTAGACAGGTTCTATCGGATTCATGTCCGGCGATCGTGGCGATCGTGCTGGCCACTCCATCTGGGTTACACCAGTCTCATTTAAGTAAAGCCACGGATACACTAGGGGACAAATGGAGCAACATGGCGCTCGGCAACTACGTGAATGTCCCGAGAGAATGTCGCGCCGTGCGCTCGCTCTCGGAGCGGGAGCAAGAAACATGTCCCGCGTCACGTAAAATGTTGCGGGTCATGTTGCGGGACACTATGCAACGTTGCAGCGTCACGTATATTTTGTGTTGCGCGTCATGTTGCGGGACAAAATGTTCCCTAGTGTATCCGGGGCTTAATCACGCACTATGCGCGCAGTGTGGGATCGTGCGTTATCGTGCATAAACACGAAATCTGAGCCTATGAATGAGGCAAAAGGTATAACATGGGGTTCTAGGATCTCAGTTATGTACCTGTGTGCAGTCAAAGAACCGCCATCAATAATGACCAGAGCGGTGCGTGCCGTCAAACTTATACCACCCACACCATCACAGACCCTCCACCGTATTTAGCGGTTTAAAGGTTCCCACCTGAAATGTGGTCCACATTTCAGGTGGGAACCTGGGTGGAAGATTTTGAATACAAACTTTTGAACTGCTTGAATTTGAGACACATTGGCGTGTTCCAGTTATAAAATCTTTTTCAAATTTCTCACATAGAGGTTCAGCAGATTTGGGCAGAACATTTTATTTTATAAGTTGATATGCAGCGGGAATTTCGTCAGGTGGCAAATATGCTAGAGCTGCGATATGTCTCAGTTTGTGAGCAAACCGACTGTCCTGGCTGTACCTTTCTGAAAAACCTGCTCTTTCAATACGCCGCTAAACAATTTGTACAAAATGAAAAAACAACACTTGTGTTGGCTGCTGGGAAAGCTACGATTACAAGCGTTAATAGAGCGCGTTGTTCTGTAATAATTATTCTGGGTTCCAATTTTAGGCCAATACTATTATTAGTGTTACGTTTCAATATCTCAAAAAAAATAACAGTGCTCACTCATGCTTGTGACAGAAGTCCGTACACCAATGGTAAAATCTGATGAGCCGAGTCTTTTTGCCCCACGATAGCATGTAATGTGTATAGCTGGTAAACCAGCTCGGGGCTGCATCTAAAAGTGCCATCCACAATCCAGAAATCAGTTTTAAAAAGTAATTTCCGTACCAAAAATAATCACAGTTTCTCCTTTAAAATTGTAATGGGCGATCAAAAATTGGTTGCCATTCAATGTTTGGTAATCCTCTGGTATATCCAATTCCTCAAGTGTGTCGGGTACTTTAGGAACATCTCGGTTTCTGACGCGGTGAATGGAGCACTGGTGGATGGAATAGCATAATTGCATCGTTGTATAATTTTTGACGGTCGATCTCCACAGATAACAGCCTTATGTTTTAAGTCGTTGTGTAGTTTTCGCACCTGTACTAGTTCAGGTTGTGGCATGTGGGTCTGGTTTCTAATTGTTTTACTAGCCACGTGGTGCTCCTCTCCATGTTTTGGGTGTTTTAAGGCATACGTCACATTTATCGTTGCACGTTTCAATGCAATGCCAGTAATAAACGTCGTTACGCACTTTGTTTGCACAGTAAATAAAACCATCCAGAACTGTTCTTTTCCTTTTCGAGATTTAATAATAGTACAAGAAGTCATTTTAATTGTTTTCCGCGAAAAGCCAAACACTGATAAATCTTTGTTAGTCAATAAACACACTGATAAACTAAAACAGCAACAATATTGAGAATGACAACGCATTTATTTTCAGTGTACAATAAAATAATTTGTTGGAAAATTTAAGAATTTTGTTGATATCTTTATTGTTTAAACATAATTTACCAAATACAACGGTGACAGATTGTCACCTTATTGTCAAAGAAGGTTTTCCTCTCAACTTAGTGCAGCAGTGGAGCCACCTATGTATTACTACATACCTGAAGAGTTTGTTTGTTTCAACGCGTTAATATCTGGCACACCCGTCGGATTTCTTTTAAAAAAATGTAATTTAACTAATCTCAACATTTAGAGTTAAGGGTACTGATTTGTAATTTAGCGATCATGTTCACTTAAAATATATTCATTATTTATTTATTTTTACTTAGAAAAAATATCCATAAACGTGTATGTCCTGTTAGCATGTTGGCTGATAAAAAAAAACGATACTACCTATAAAAACAATACACAAGTTTTAGTTGTTCCGTTCGAAGTAGCATCTTGTCTCAGATATATCACGTCGAAGTAAGATACAGTCGAAGTAGAGCATGCCGGAGGAGTAGAGTACGACGAAATTGACTCGTATCGAGTCCGACATGAGTAGTCAACAATGGTGGTCACCATTGTTGTCGACGAAGCATCGGATTTAAGGTATTTCAATCTATTCATTGTCGAAATGGTCTTCATTTCGACAATAGTGTCGGAGTTCCATATTGTCGAAATAAAATCATATCGTATTACGGTTTGTCGAAATTCAGTTGGACGTTCAATGTATTCTCGCTATCGGCATGAAAAAAGACGTAAATTCAATTAAAATCATTTTTATTTTTCAATATAATCCCCCATTACCCCAATGCCTTTAGTATATCTCGAAATTAACTTTTCAATACCTACCCTTTAAAAAATAACTTTCCTCTTTCTCTGAAAAATGCGCATTTATTGCCGCCTTGAACTCTTCATCGTTGGAAAAACTTTTCCCACGAAGGTATTTTTTTTAATTAGGGGACAAATAATAATCACTCAGGTCCGGGCTATAGGGTGAGTGGTTACTTTCTCCGAAACCACAATCTCGCACAGCAGCCTTGGTAACACGCGCCGTGTGGACCGGGGCGTTGTCGTAAAGAAGCAACACACCGGTGGTCACTTTACCTCGTCTTTGTTCTTTAATTGCTTCCCGTAAATTTCGAAAAGTGGATGCGTAGGATGCTGCGTTTATGGTTTCAGCTTTTTTTGTGTACTCAATCAGCAAAATTCCCTTTAAGTCGCAAAACGCTGTGGCCATGATTTTTCCGGCAGACGGAACGACTTTGAATTTCTTAGGGGTCGCAGTACCCTTCTTGTGCCACTGCAATGATTCTTGCTTACTTTCAGGGTCATAATGATGAACCCACATTTCATCTCCAGTAAGAATTCGATCAAAAATACTTGATGGAACTTCACCACAGAGGTAAACACTCTACAGCACTCGATTCGCACTTGCTTTTGAGGCGCCGTGAGCATTCGCGGCACCCATCTTGCACTGTCTTTTGAAAGGCAAAGAAGGTCATGAAGAATAGTGTACACGGAACCACCAGAGAGGTGGGTCATCTCTTCTGTCATTTGGATCTTCGTTCGGGCATCCTCCAGTATAAACTTCTCAACTTTTTTCACGTTTGCTTTCGTAGAGGCAGTAACCGGGCCGCCCGAGCGAGTGTGTTCTTCAATACTATCTCTGCCCCTTTTAAATTCACTTGTCTACTTTCGAATCGGTGTAAAATCTTGGTTAACAGCCACTGTCTCTTTTGACTTTTTCCTTGTTTGGTAAGGAATTTAATAACAGCGTGGTGCTCGATTTTCTTCAACATTGTCACGTTAGCCATTCCAATTGTTGTTGACTAAGAATAACTAGCAAACTAATGATTAAAACTATATTAAATTTTACCTTTATACCATTAGATAATGTCATTAATTAATTAATTGGTCAAATTACCCACATCATTAGTAAATCAGCCTGATACCGAGAATACATTGAATGCCCCTCGTATATTTAGATTGATCAACGTATATATTTGTCGCGCAAAAACGTCTCGCCCCCAAATAAGTTCATTCACATTAACCAATTGGTTTGCCGAACAACAGACGTCGCTCATCTGTTTATCTTTACCAATGTTGCGATACTGCATCATCCGGCGCGATAGATTCGCATACAAGAATAACCGTAAAATGTACGTTATGTTAAATATATATAAATAAAGAACTAACATGAAAGCCAAACATTGGTTACAAGTTCTGAATGATAGAACTAACTGGTCCTTCTTGCTCCAGTGTATAAATACGTTATAACGTTATCGTGGAAGGAAATTTAAAAGCATCTCCATAATATACATTTTACTTCCCTGTGTTGTAATGCCGTGACGTGTACGTCACGATAATATCGTCACGTTAGAAATGATAAAAGCGCACAATGTCTTTGAAGGAAATTAGTTAAAAGTTAGCTAAACAGCCCAACTGAGTCACCAAGAATGTGTGCTTATAACAAGCATTCCTTCTTTGTTATTTGATAATGTTGTAAAAATTACTGAATTACTTTTGTTTAGTCAATTGTTTTTCTTTAAAAATATCCTAATAAGTACTGTGAGCCGCGACCACATACCGCAGTGGTAGGTTTAAAGATCAATCTGAGTCGGAAATAACAGGTTGCCAACCCATTTGATGGTGACTGTAGTTGACTCGTATACTTACCGCTTGCAAAGGACGACAACAGAATACATTAGCAAGTACGGCTAAACAAAAACGAAGAAATACCTACTTTTGGTCTTTTGATACGCGCATTTAAAACAACCTCAAATGAGCAAATTTTCAATCTCAATAAGACCTTGAATTCTTCTGATCTACTGTAGTTTCTTTGAATATTTTTATTTACTTCACACACTATGTCAGATATCTTCCATAGCCTTCCATTCCTTTGTTGCCGACTTCAGTTACTATTTTGTATATAAATTTTATATTTCACGGCACCCATTTCTTGAGGCTGCCTTGATGAAGACTTCCGCCCTTAGGCACCAGTTTTGGATGACCTTAGACCATTTAATGATGCATTCAAAGTATTACACAGAATATTATTAATATTATCTTGTATTATGATTTTAATGTTATTTCCTATATATAACACTAGAATCAACTGTATTGACAATAGAAATATAAGTCAAGAACGTACATTACTCGATATCGGATACTCCGAACCGCTAAATATTTGCCAGAAATCATTTGATTGTACTCAAATTTATACCCTAAAATGAAGACTATAAAATAGGCATTCGTTTGGTCTCGTAATAGTGCAGTAGCGTAGTAACTTGATAATATTGTACAAACTATACAATTACTCATACTAGTGTTTGCTTTGTTTAGTATGCAACAGTAATTAGTTGTGCATAATCATAATCAGTCCATTAGCTGCTACGTATGCCTTCGTAAGAGCTTACATGACGCTCTACTATTAGGTATTTTGTAAGTATGAGTCGCATTACCTACTTTTATAAATATTTATTTTTAACCGACTTCTAAAAAGGAGGAGGTTATTATGTTCGACTTTGTGTTTTTTTTTCATACATGTTCACCGATTTCTCCGTCAATCGTGGACCTATTTTAAAAAAATTTTTTTTTTTTGTTTGAAAGGGTATGCTCTCGAGGTGGTCCCATTGTCACCAAGTCAAAATCTGATGAGGGAATCCCATGGAAATGAGGGAAACCCTCACATTTTACAGGCACACCTATAGAGATTTAGGTATTTTTTACAGTAACTCGTGCATTTGCTCCCGGAAAGCACCATTTGGTGAAATGGAACTGATGATGAAGACCACAGATGGCCATCGGAACTACTCAATAATAAGTATTTCACGGGTTGCGATTCGATTAGGTACTTCAATATGGTTGCTAAGCAATTTATGCTCGTCACAATGCGTATGGTGAAGTGGAGCAGATGGTGACTTCTCAATCAGCTGCAGTTCTCCTGGTTCATACTAGGAGAACTCCTCAACAATTAACGTCCCTGCATCGGGAAAAGCAATATTTTGTAAAAAGGTGATGAGCAGTTGAAATTAGGCTATTGGAACTTATATAACTTACAAACTGAGCCACTAAAAAAAATAACAAAATAATGTGTAAAATAAAATAACTTTCAATTTCCGAAGTCGGTGTCTTTGGATAAATATTTTAGTTTTTTGCCACCGACTTCGGAAATTAAAGTCATTTTTCACTTTTTAATATTTTTTTTTTTGTAAGTCGGTTTTTTTTTTGTAAAAATAAATATTTAACAGTTTGTGTACAAACATATAAACAGACAAGAAGTAAGGAACAGAAAAATACGTACAAAGGTGCTGCTTATTTCTAAAGAAATGTCCTTCAGCATTTCCGCGATAGGAGTATAGATAACTCACGCCTTTTCCCATGGTGGTAGGCAGAAACTACAGAGCGCCACCTGTTACGATCCTTACATACTTCTTATGTTCCCATCCTTATGACATCTAGTTCTAGTGCTACATGCTCGCCGGTTGCGAATACTGTGCAACTGATCTGACCTAAAAATAAAATAAATATCACTGAAATAACAATAGAAAACAAATTTAGTTAAACTGCGGGGTCTATCCACAAATCAATCAGGCTCTGACCTTCCGACCTTCAGTGATTCGGGGCAGACTGACGCAAATAAACACAGTCTGGACGGCCCGGAGTTCAGAAAGCCCTGACCTAAAACAGCGTGGATAGGCCCACGATGTTTTCCCTATTCGTTCTTTATCCATACATTCTCGAAGTTTAGAAGTTAAAAAAGTCAGCTTGACAGCAAGAATACACAAGAAGAGAACCTCCGAAAGGGGTTATAAGACATACTTATCACTTCTGTAGCTCGCTTATATGCATCCTGATAATTTTGCCTGATTTTCTAAATAATGTACTCTCGGCTATACATTTCCAGTTTTAGCTGACCTCGCATTGTATAGGTTTTTCGTACAGTGAGAAGTCAGCTTATACTGGTTATGTATAGCTTGATGTGTAGCCGTCAGTTTTTGAATAAATTAAAATGGAACCTAAATTCAGAACTTTTTTGGAAGCCCATATATATTATCATATGTGAATAAATAGCACTTGGTTCCAATAATATTACATACTCGTAGGTACATACGTGTCGTATCGATAACCTCTTTCTTTTTTTTCGGTGCCAGCAGTCGGTATTTTTCTTAAGTGCTGACACAGACCTCAATAAAAATTTGAAGCCCCTAATTTGTTTCAAATTCGTTTTTTGTTGGTTAATTTCGTGCATATACAGGGTCTAATTCATTTGGCAACGAAACTCCGCAGATGGGTATCGATATCTAAAAATGATAAAACAAAAAATAAATTATTTTGTTTTTTTTTTTTGTGGGTCGTCAACCGCACTTCATGCAGTCACTTGAAATAAAAGTTTAAAAATCTGTTTTGTTTTTGTTTTATCTTTACAGTCGTGATGGGTTTCGATATTTAAACACGATAAAACAAAATAAAACATGTTCTCAACTCAACCTTCAAGTTCCAGGTAGCGGTGGTTGACCATCAAAAAAGATTTTTTTGATTAGGGTTCCGTACCTCAAAAGGAAAAACGAAACATTATAAGATCACTTCGTTGTTCGTCTGTCTGTCCGTCAAGACCCTTTTTCTCAAAAAATGCGTGGAGTTATCAAGTTGAAATTAATATCAAATACTCAGCTGCAATCCCTTGCAGCAGTGAAAAAAATCAAACTTCAACACTGGGTCAGGACACATAATATGATGAAATAATGGTTAACTAAGTCTTTTTTTTGTATTCTTTCATTTTAATTACTAACCCTAAATGTTTAAGTTTTTGACTTGATAACGTCTTATAAATCGATGAACGCCAGCTGCACGCACGTAAAAGCATGACTCATTGTCACGTTCCGCCTGCGCCGAGCGTGCAAGCAAGAACGCGGAACAAGTGACAGAGAGGCACGATCGCCCTAAGCGTTCGGCTTGTGACGCACCTATCTCTCTTCCACTCCATCCTTATCACGTAAAATTATCGTCTGTAAACCGACTTTACAGACAACCAATTTTTCTTACTGTACCTACTAACATTCTGTGGATTCCGTAAATCTGAAATAAATATTTTTATATTTTATTAGTCTATCCTATTTAACATAATAAAATAATAATTTATACTACCCGAAAATAATGACATTATTATTGCTGAATAATTGATTAAATTCATTATTATTGACATTTAATTTGTTTTTTATTTTTTTATTGTACTAATATAGAAGAAAATAATTAAGAAATAATAATGTTTAATGCATGCTAATTTAGGATGATAAGCGCAGACGAATGGTAACTGCAATGTTTGTAAAAGGCCTAACATAACAAAAAATAACATAACACCAACATTTACACTTAGCTCGCAACAAAAGTCTTGACGTTTGACTTGTCGATTTAAGTTTTTTATATTACTGTTTATTGTTAGCCTATATTGTGTTCCACAGCAGAGCAAAAGCCTCCCCTTTTTCCTACCAAACCTTTGTTTAACCAAACTTAAACTTCATCATCTTCGTCATCCTCATCATCATCATCATTGTTCCACCCACTACTGAGTATTATACGCCTTCCCTCTAGACCCTCTATTGTGCCAAACTTTTAAACTTACCTACTGTAAATTTTATTTCAGGCTTGACATATTTGAAGTAAATAGAACACATGACTAGCTATTTATACTGTGTGTTTATGACCTGTTTTGCCAGTGAAGGCTTTCATGTAAAACCCTATCTGCAATACGACAGTTTGAAACTAATCATGAAAATTTTGGACAACTTTTTCACGAAAAACTCTTGAATGTTGAGATTTCTGTTAGAGTATTGTATATTCAGCTTTAGGAATATGCGACCGCTCACCATTCTTTAGTTTGCAACCATCGTAGCAATAGGTCTACTCCCTTTGCACGGATGCCGTAGTTTCGAACAAAGTTACGGGCGTTTTCTACTTGTATCACTTACGGACATATGATTAGTTCGGGCCTAGAACGATAAATAAATGACAGTTGTCCCTACTGTCTATACATATTTACCCGCCCGAAAATTCGAATTTGACTTGTTCTGACGGATCAACTACTTTAGGACGAGTCCGTATCTTCGTTGACGGATTTAGAAAGTAGACCCCAGATTTGGTCCTTACATACGTGTCCTGGCCGGTCAGATCGCGTGTTTGGCTCTAGTAGCGGGGAACATTAAACCAAAATAAATGCAATCATTATAATCATAAACATGAAATATGTAGCCCAATTAATCAACCAGTTATCTTCGATAGTGGCCCAGTGTCCTTAAAACATAACTAAGATAATATGCAAGGTCAATTAAACATAAAGCAGACAGCTTGTAACTAAATA
The DNA here is from genome assembly GCA_949629135.1 of Eremobia ochroleuca. Taxonomy (NCBI): domain Eukaryota; kingdom Metazoa; phylum Arthropoda; class Insecta; order Lepidoptera; family Noctuidae; genus Eremobia; species Eremobia ochroleuca. Next base: position 4,194,925 of record OX451387.1, read on the forward strand.
ATAACAGCCGCTCGGGTCGATCGATCAAGTTATGCTACTCTTATCGCGGTTGGTCCGTGGATTGGTGACCAACCTTATATACCAAGACCCCTCGGTGAGTGCCTCGGAAAGCACGTTAAGCCGTTGGTCCCGGCTGTCATTTCTGGATCTTTGACAGTCGTTACGGGTCGTCAGAAGCCTGAAAGTCGAAAACCAGTCTTACCAAGTAAAATATTGGTATTCAACTGCATCCGGTTAGATTGGAAGCCGAGACCAACATAGTTGGGTAAAGGCTGAACAGATGATGATTTAAGACAGTTTACAGGATTTCACTAAGATATTTAAACGTCAATCAAAATGAATTATAAGATAAAAATAAAACAATAAGTAAAGTAATCTAGGGCAAAAATAGTATTTTGATAAAATTAATGATAAAAGTAATCCATATCTTTATCCACATAGGTGCTATACTGGGCTTATATTATCTATAATCTAAACAATGCTATTTTGTTTTCAACCCATAATATATATGTCGCAGTCAACTGGTAATAAAATTAGCCGTTTAGTTAACCGCCTGGCCTTTTACGTAAACGGTGGCCGTTCAACTAACGGCCTGAATGATATTCAATTATAGTTTAGTTTGGAACTAACCAATCCATCCGTCCTTATATTATTGATAAATTTTATTATTATTATTTATTTTTATTATTAATCACGCGCGAGCCGAATTGGTCGCAGTAACTAAGCCAGGGCACCCCGAACAAATGGTTTAGGTTAGGTTAGAACAGTGATCAACCGCGTGCGAGCCGAGAGAACGACGCGAGGCTTTAACTAATTGGCTGCGACATATACACAGAATAAAAAATATACACAAAATACCTCGTATTTTCGTTGAACTAGACACGTTTCTTCTAATTGAATAACGAAGGACAATGTGAAGAGTTCGGTTCCCGCAGACAGGCGCGACGCGATTCTAGCAGCACAATAGCTATGAAAACTTCGTGGAAATTTTCTTTCAGAATCACGTCACACCGTCGCGTAGCGCCTGTTTGCCTTTAATATTAACACTATGCGGTATACTAAACGCCCCCAGACGTAATAACAATAAAACTAGTATTGTGTCTCGTTCAGTGGAGGTTTCCGGCTACTGGGACCGCAATTAACTTGGACCGCGGTCCCAGTCGCCAGATCCGTAAAAATTAAATATTTTTCTTCCGGCGACTGGGACCACTCATAGATAACTTAAAAAATCTATTATTCAAGCCAAAATCGGTACAGTCAAACGAAAAAATGTCTAAATTATTTATATGAATATCATTGCCTCGTACTAGACATGATTTTATCCTAGATGCGCTTAGTAATAGATAAGCTAGCCCGTTTTTACAAAATTCACACATGCAGGTAAATACACACAAAGGTTTATGTTATTTTTTTTTAATATTTACGGTATCACATAAAGGCTGATTTTGTGATAAATAATTACTTTCTGATTGTTAATTGTTTGAAAATTGTTGATTATTATTATAAGCACGATTTATGTTATTTTTTTGTTTTGATTTTTGTTAGCATGTTGACTACAGTTCTGTTATATAAAACTTTCGTAATAAAAACATACACACATATTACAACAGAACTGTAGTCAAAGGCTGTTTTTGTATATCAATAAATTATGTTTTTAAATCAAAAAGGATTTTTCTTCAATTATTACATCTAAAAAATTTTCGTTTGACTGTACATTTTTTGATTTATTTCAGTTATCATTTATGAGTGGTCCCAGTCGCCGGAAGAAAATTATTTAATTTTTACGGATCCGGCGATTGGGACCGCGGTCCTAGTTAATTGCGGTCCCAGTAGCCGGAAACCTCGTTCAGTGTCCGTTCAACCGATTAAGTTTCTGGTCATTTTTTCTACATAGAAATCTATCTCTATGGAACGGGACAACCTTGCTCAAACTTACTGACCAACTCGTAGGGGGCCAATCAAGTATTACGTAAGCAGATTTTTGAACTAATTTTTGAGGTAATTGAGATAATTGTATATGGTTGAGTAATTAAAATACGAGTATATGCCTTGAGATTCAATGCCAAAAATCATTAGCGTAGCGTTTTCCATGGATATTCCATTTTGGTATAGTTGTCATTGTACTGATAATTTCTTTTTCGTGAAGTCAAAGTGTATCACATTGTTATCATTTTGCCACAGAAAACTGATTACTTGTAATTCTTGTGCGTTAGGTATAATTATGGCGGTATTTACATTGCAATACAACGCATTAATGTATATTAATGCTCAACACTTCTGTAGAAAAACGAGAATCTAACAATAAATAGCAAAATATATATTGAGAACTTGAGATAAGTTTGCTAGGTTATGAATTTATGATTGATTTGCCTAATTATTTCTGACTTTTATAATTATAGTTCCACAATGCTTAGAATTATTGTTTGTCTCTCATATTACCTATTTGAGATAACTTTTGTGGAGGTCCCAAGATAATACCTGGGCGGACACTATAAAGCTTCTATGTTTTCTTGGCTATCGTTAAAACTCTCGCTCATAGTAGCACTTTATGCACAAGTAAAAAAAATACTGTACAAAGACGGACTTAATGCCTGAGGCATTTTCTACCAGTCAACCTTAGGATGATGCAAAGACAAAACATGGCAGGTGCAATATAAAGTATAAATAACTCGAAAAAGAATAAAATCTAATACATAGATACATACATATACATAGAATATACTTTGTCAGGAGTAGTAACGATAGGTAGAGGAGAAAACGAATCCAGCAAATCAGCGCATCCGTAAGAAGTTAGCAGAATGATTCTACGAACTTCTTACGGATATGTTTACGTGCCTTCTCTATGTCTACTTGCCATCCTGTAATTCAGAGAGAGCGCAGTCCAAAGAAATACCGCATGGACAAAGAAACAAGAGTCAATCAACACATTCTTTACACTGCATCTCCTTAATTTTGTTTGTGACGTGAACGTGTACTTACGAGGGGTGATCCAAAAGTAATGATAATCAGATATTTGTAGAGCACATAAAAATATGAAAAAATTTTTTTTTGCTGCCTCATGTATCCACTAGTTCAGCATAAAAAACTCATATAAATAGGACACGATTACCGGGCGGTACATTCATTTGAAAACGAACAGTCGGAGAGTAAACATCAAAATGCAGAAAAACGAAATCAGAGCTGTCATCAAGTACCTCTGTATGAAAAAAATGTCTACCAAAGACATATACAGCGACCTAGTGGAAACATTGGGGGACTCTGCTCCTCCATATTCCACGGTTGCGCGCTGGGCAAAGGAGTTCAAGCTGGGTAGAACATCCACAGAAGATGAACATCGCCAGGGCCGCCCATCCACGTCCCTCACTGCAGAAAACGTCAAACAAGTCGAAGATATCGTATTGGCAGATCGAAGAGTGACCATAAGACATGTGGCTGAGGTCACAGGGATCTCATATGGTAGTGTTCAAAGAATCTTTGCGAACGAACTGCATATGAAAAAGGTCTCTGCGCGTTGGGTGCCGAGAATGTTAACCGACGAGCAAAAGAAAAAACGAGTCGACATTTCGAGGGCGAATCTCGAAAAGTTCCATACGGATCGGGAACTTTTTTTTGTCTCGTTTCGTGACCATGGACGAGACCTGGATCCACCATTTTGATCCGGAAACCAAACAGCAATCGATGACTTGGAAACGAGCCTCTTCTCCGACGCCGAAGAAATTCAAAGTGTCAAGTTCGGCAGGAAAGGTTATGGCGTCCGTTTTTTGGGATGCTGAAGGAATTATTATGGTGGAATACCTAGAAAAGGGAGCCACTATTACGGGCTCTTACTACGCAGACCAAATAAGAAGATTGCGGGAAGCCATTAAAGAAAAAAGACGAGGCAAACTCCGAGCTGGAGTGTTGTTTCACCAAGACAACGCACCGGCTCACAAAGCCGCCGTCGCGATGGCTGCCATTCAAGAAACGGGATTTGAATTGCTCGAACACCCACCCTATTCGCCAGACCTGGCTCCCAGCGACTTCTATCTCTTTCCTCGACTCAAGGAACACATCCGAGGCAAAAAATTTGAGGACGATAGCGAGGTGATGACTGCTGTAGAGGCGTTTTTGGAGGGTCAAGACAAAGAATTTTTTTCAAAAGGAATTATGGGTTTAGAGAAAAGATGGACTAAATGCATTGACTTACTAGGAGACTATGTAGAGAAATAAATTTTTTTTTTAGTTAAAATACCCTTATTTTATATTGATTATCATTACTTTTGGATCACCCCTCGTACTTATACAAATAATGATGCAGACGTGACGTCGTCGTCGTCGTCGACATCGTACGTGTGTGACGTTATAAATAAATACACACCTGGATTGAAACAGTCGCTTCTTGCCAACTTACGCGATCTCGACACGAAAATGTTGTACAAGTCTACAATTTAAATAAATGGCTGCTATTATTGTCTGTAGATTGTTTGTACATTAAATATTAGCACTTCTGTAGCCAAGGTATATTCCATAAATATTTAGGTACCTATAGGTATCATTGTCTTCATTCAATCTTTGATGCTATTTGTCTGTAGTATCAAACCTGAATTAATACTGTATTTAACTACAAACAAAGGTTTCACAAAATAAAAATTCGACATTTGAATGGATAAGGAAAGATCCAAATTTCAGCAACGCCAATGTCATGTTATGCATTCTCCATTTCAGTTTTATGTAGCCTTCAATTAGTTCTGTTTCCGTAAGCATGTCATAGATTTCGAAGAACTCTGGTAGTTGTTGAGGTTGAGAAAAGCAATGATGTAGAGATTTAAGACTGGAAAAGATAAAGTACACAGATTTTACACGAGGTCATTCCCGAAGAGATCCAGGAAAAAGTTAACGAACTTAAAGTTCTCAATAAATTAATACGTTAGAAACCACGGTAGATGCTTGTAAATAAGACATTGTCAACAACTATTAATCTTATCTCACGTGGGGAATATTTCCATTCGATAACTGAGTTTACCACCAGCCACTAGTATTCATTTTGATCAGTCTTCATTAGAACATGGTTCTATTTTCTTACCAACCTCCTTGCATTTTGCAGTATTTTTTTGAAAAAGGGTGGTCAAGTGTGACACTGCCAATGTAGCATAGTGTTTTGTGCCAGTATTGTTTCATAACTTTGTCCGGTTGGTGGAAATTATATCATGCGGGAGGCATAATAATTCATAAAGCGGATTCTATAAAAAAAAAATAGATGAATTGCGTCATAACGTAACTTCTTCTTCTTTTTATAAAGCTTCCCTAAACCAAATTCTGATTGATTTATCAGATTTTTATAACGACTCCGCCATTTTATCCCTCCCGCAGTACTTATCGCTAATTAAACTGAACGTAACAAATAAATAATGAAGTTTATACCAGTTTTTATCAGTGACTGAACAACCAACGTACATGGACAACGCATGTGCTTCGCGTAGAACTAAAAGTGGTATTGGTTGAAAAACTAATTTCCTTTGCCGCATAATGTAAATAAAGAAAACATCAAAAAGTGTTTCGCGCTAAAATCAAGTGACTTATTGATTTTTTTTTGTCATCGTAGAATGTAAAGAAAATTTTTAAAAGTGTTCATAATTATTTGGCTGTGTATTTAAAATGGAGGTTGCTCCACATCTGAATATAAATGCAGTGCAAGTGCTGTATCTGGTTGGAATGCAGCATTTCGTTAGTATTTTTCATTATCTGTGGATCAACTTCTCTGGGTCATTCATCTACTGATAAGGGGTGCATTCAATTCAATACTATCGTTTAGAAGTAATCTGTCAATGGTTATCAATATTGCTACATTGTTGTGGTCAGTCGTTCCTTAGGTACTTACTGTGTTACTCAGGTACAGACGCCAGCACATCAAGCTACCCGAAACTGTCAAATTTTCCCAATCAACTTTGAACCTAATGCTTTAGTAATAAAGTCGAAAATCTATTAAAGAAATCTGACAGATTGCAGTAGCTTGATGTGCTGGCATCTGTAAATTGTAGACCATAATCTGCTAAAAACTATAACTATAAATATATGTAAATAATATCTTTATTGCAGTTTCCATCATAGATTCTCGCTTTACGTATTATTTCCAACATAAAAAAAAAATAGGGCGATGCTTAGTTGATTGAGTTTATCATAACTAGCTTCTGTCCGCGACTACGTCAGGCGCTATTACACATTTTGTTTTCACTTAGAGTTCTTTCTGACCTTTTTTGTTTCTGCTTGGCTCCTAAGTGTCCTAGTGTGATGTTAAGTTAAGATAGTCTATACTCTTCCTCAAGAACTGGACTATCGAATACGAAATATTTTTTATAATCCGACTGGAAGTACAGACGCCAGCACGTCAAGCTACCCGAAACTGTCAAATTTGCCCAATCAACTTTGAACCTTATGCTTTAGCGATAAAGTTGAAAATCTATTGTAGAAATTTGACAGATTGTTGTGGCTTGATGTGCTGGGGTCTGTACCATAGATTAGCGCGTTCAAACAAACGAACAAACTCTTCAGCTTTATTATTAGTATCGGACTATAGAGTACAGATAGAGTGATAAAGTTGCCAAGCATGGATGTTTATATTTCTATTTAAAAAACAGCTTTCTAATGAAATATCTCGAATAGATTTTGTCCCCTAGTATGCCACCTTATGGTGGGTCCACACGATACAGACTTCTATAGAATTTTGTCTGTGCGACTTTTTATCACACCGACATTGGTCTGTACTGCTTAGTTGCACAGACAAAATTCTATAGAAGTCTGTATGAAAGTCTGTATCGTGTGGACCCACCATTAATAGGATGCTGGGAACGTGTTTTATTGTAAATCGAACATCATGATTTGCAGCACAACGTTGTTTTATCGTACAAACAAACAAGATTGTAATATTAGTTTACCTGATATCGTGGTTATTAATTACCAAGCGTTTCAAATGCCGGGTGTAGGTATTATCTGTTTGTTAATTTTAACCTTTAACTGCATCGTGATGGAAATTTCCATCAACCAATCCAATGCCATATTTTCGTTTCCACAGAGCACGGGAACTCCCCAATTGTTAGACATATTCAATTCATTTTGTTCCCAGTAGATTCGTTCTGATTACATAAAGCTATAAATTTCTACCAGGCCACTTAGAAAAAAGAAGTACTATTATGAATATTTTTTTTTTTAATTTTTTTCCTTACTATAGAGCTAATGTTATGTCAAAATAAATTTAATTTGCTAAAAAAGTAAAAATCATGCAATTAAGGGTTAACAAAAGAACTTGTTTTTTCTTTAAAAGTAAAACGGATAAGACTTGAATGTGGGAATTCATATTATTCTCAAACAAATCGTTTTAAATATTTAAAACCCCTTAATATTATCGATTATTATTATGCAGTACTTTTCTATATTCTGAGTATGCAGTGTTCCAATTAATTTAAATCCGTCAAATTTTATAACTAATATTTGTAAGATTTTGAAACATTTGTATATCTATTCTTAAATGTATGATTATTCTATGAACTGTGTTTCTAGCAAATTAATTATCTACTTTGATTTGAGTGGTAATATTTTTTCGTTACATGTTCTTGTACACTACAAACTCTTAGTGACCTAAATACAGGGTCAAATTAAAGTAGTTAGCGGAACTCCGCAGGCGTGATGGGTATTGATATCTAAAGATGATAAAAGAAAAAGTTTTTATTTGGTGAATCACCGTAGTTGTAGTTACTTGAAATAAGCATCAGTTAAAAAAACCTTTTATTTTTATTTTGTGTAAACTTCACAGACGATATCTAAACAGGATAAAACCTTATGTAGAAAAATATCCTGGCTTAGACAGCTTCAGGTTCAATATTTCCTATGTAGAAGGACATACTGAACCTACCTGGAAGGACCTAATGAAGGAAAGCATATTTTTTTCTGTGACAAAAATAAGGGAAATTTTTCATCAATCCGGTAAAATCTTATTGACTTGACTTCTAATGATGTGCGCTTTAATTAATAAATGAGCTCCTTAACTGCCTTTTCTCAAAGTGGTCGCAGTGACAAAACTAGGGCACAGCGACCAAATGGATTAAGATAGGTTAGAACTGTGACCAACCGCGCGCGAGCCGAGCGAGCAGTGTGTGCTTCGGCGCGGTCATATCGCTACATCGAAGTTGGTCGCAGTTACTTACTTGGCTACTTATGTTTAGAATACAAAAATGGACTTATTTGACGCTTACAAAAATAGGCACATTTGTTAGGTATATAATTTTTTAGTAAATCAAAATGTGAATTATTTGGGGTTCGATAAAATACATGCCGAAAATTAAACCTTTTTCTTTTCTTTTCCTTAGATAATGGAGGAGTTCCGTGATATGCCGGCCAGCTTCGGCGACGACTTGCCTCCCGAGGGTCTGCGCGGCTTCCTCGTGGCAGGCGAGCCGTCCGATGGGTGCTCCCCCCTGCCGTTGGCGCCAAAAACTGTTGACAACTTCACTGGGAAATGGATCGTGCTTCTTGCCAGGTAAATTGTTTTAAAAAATGGCGTTATTTAATTATGTAAAACATGAAAAGTTTAATTTCGTTTTAACTTTATGTTATACTACGTATGTTACGTACAAATATTGTTAATTATTGTAATTAAATGAATGATTGAATGAAGGATTTTGTTCCTTTAGTCACTAAGCATCAAAAATGTTAGTTATTAATAAAAGTAAAAGAAATATAAATATATTCATATAAACATATTCATATAAACATCAGTATATATACATCATAATATATACTACAATATATACATCAGTAAAAATCGTTCAAAAGATCAAAACCGTACTTGTTACCTAGACTTTTTTGATGTGTGTATAATAAAATCAAACAATTCATAACAAGTAACACCATAAAATCTTCAACGTACTATTGGTAAGTACCTACTTAGGTATTCTAATGTCATATGTGGTCCCAGCATTGAATTACAAAAACAGATATAATCAGATTACCAGAGAATGGTATAACATTATAATGGGAAAGAGCTATCTTATGAACATTAATAATTATCAATATTCATAAGATAGCTCTTTCCCATTTCTCTTTCCAATTTGTCTTGTGTTTGTTTGTGTTTTTCTAATTTTGTCCTGAACAATAATCCTACCGATTCGTATAATAAAATAGCGAGGGTTTATTTTTTTACTTTTTAGTTTTTTTTTAATGCAGTTTTGTTTCTTTTAAAAAATAAGGGAATGTGAACCTTTCAGTAAAATGAGCTAACTAAAGGATTTAAGGTAGTTCTCCTCTAGGGCCCATAGATTTTTTCCACCCTGTATATTCTCTAAACATGTTTCGTGGTACGCAAGCGCAGGCGCGCCCGCCCCTGCACACCAGACACACCAGCATAGATAATACATATATAAACTGGAATAGATGTGTCACTGATAAATCAGCCGTTTTACTTGCCCGCCCTCTCCGCTAGATGGCGCTAGTTTCTTTGTGGGTTATGTATATACGTACATACTTATATTATTATAGCTATTAATACATACGTACATACCTTCATATATCTATAGTTATAACGATAAATAATTGTTCAGAGGGTTTAAAATGTTTAAAAATCTACTAAGACAGAAAACCACATGCTACAAAGTAATTTAGGTATCCCATTGTGGTTTTCTGGCTTAGTACATTTATTACACAGTCCATAAAAGCTAAAAACAAAGAAAGTAAATATTGTTTAATCTATTTATTCATCAAACATCAAAATCAGAGAATTGCCTACTTTTTCCAGTTATAATATGCAATCTTCAGCAATGTTTACATACATAACAAAAAGGGTTGATCAGGTGAAGAGTATGAGCCAGTGTCCGTACGAAATAGCCAAATCACAATAAAAACAGCACTATTAGTCCGGAAAACACGCTAAGGTCAGTAGAAAAATAGAAAATCAGAGGATTAGAGAAAACGCAACGAACTCGAAAAGAAAAATTTGAAATCTTTTGACAGTTTGCAAATACTTGCCATCAGTGCTGCCATTGCAAAATTGCATAGACTGGAAAATTGTTATCATAATAAAATAGGTTTTTGGTTTAATTAAAAAAAATATACATTTAACAATTACTTTTATGTTGATTGACCTTTTTTTTCTATTTATTATAAAAAGAAAATTTAAGAAAATATGACCATTAGCTTCAGTAGCGTCATCTAGTACAGTTTTAATGTATCTGTGCAAGTTATTTCACACGTCCTGTACGCTAGATGACGCTAGTTTCCATACAAAAAAAAATTTCAATAGCAAGTACAGCACTGTCACCCCCATGCACACCAGTCTTGATCTACTCTTGACGCGGAGCGCACGCTGCTCGCTTGCCTACCGTTCGGCTTATGGTTACGCTGGTGGCTTATGCTAAACTATACTGTGATTAGAATTTTACCGCGCTATCCTAAAGTGATGTACTTTCGCTTTCGACACCTGTGCCTGTGAACTTTGTGACTATACTTTTAACCTGTCTGTGCTTCTCAATCCTCCGTCCTTCTTGTGCTTTCTTTATATCTGTGTACTGCTTTGGAACATTTTATAAGCTAGCTACAACATTTGCCTGAAGACTAATTCCATCGCACGGTTGTGAAAATCGGCTTTCATAGACTTCAATTTGCAAGCCCCGGATTTTTTGCCGGACATCGCTTCTATTAGCTATTACTATACTGGATGACGCACGGTAAATAAATCATGCTGTATACAAAAATGACACCGAAGTTAATTCTGCACAAAAACGAAGGAATTATATACTTATATATATTTATTTTTTTTACGAAAAATTTGTATGAAGCTAGTATGAAAAATCTAATTATCTCTTAAACGGCAAGGAAAACCGTAATATCCTTACTGGCGGTTATAGTACTAATTCTTTATGATTTTTTGGCAAACTCCACATAACGGTTAACGAACGTATGAAACGGTTTCTTCTAGTGTCTAAGTTAAGAACATCGATAATTATGAAGAATGCAATAACATTCTTATTCACATATTCACATAGACACAAATATTATTAAGAATATATAAAACAAGAAAAATATAAAAAAATAGCTGTTTATTCTTTTTTATTGATAATTTAAATAAAACAGAGGTTACAAAAATATTATCTAAGTACTATAAATACAGTTATACAAAATATTTTAAAAACTAATTTATGGAATTAATAACTAAACGTATTGGGTACAATAAATAACAAACATGAAAAAATATAATTAAATATTACCTACAAATTTTCCTTATCACTCTCGTTGTCGGACTCCAATTCTGAGTCAGAATCCACATTGGATATATCTAAAAACTCGAACTCAGTTTCCTGAAACCGAATTAAGTCGAGAGTTTCAGCAAAAGAGCTCTGCTTTCTCTTGGCATCTAACTTGGGCCTTTGTGCACTTAGAAAAAGATCCGAAGAAACAACAAGCACGTTTAGGATATCTTGATTAGAATTTTTTATTTTCCTAAAATTTTTCTTTCGAGACTCTGACTTCTTCTGAGAGAGTCCCAATCGGCACAATATTATTGTTCGTATAATTCCACGTACTTTTCTGCTGTTTTGGTGGCAAAATCTTTAAATCTGATTACGTCGATCCTCTCGCCAGATGTTATTGGTTGCAAAATCACAGCAAATCTTTTAATTAGCTCTTCATCCAACCCGGTAATAGCTGCAGTTCTATGGGGAAACTCGAAAAACTTTCTTGAAGTATTCCCGTCATTGGCAGTTCCCGAGCCTTTTTTCACTATATCAGTCAACAGATTGAGCTCTTCTTTGAATTTATTTTGAATACATTTTTTTTTTCTTGTTTGCAACATTTCTTTGTGCTCATTAGTTCTCGCTGCCCACCGTTTGAAGTCGGGCCTGTACGCAATGTGTAACAGACAATCCACGCAATTTATACGGGCAGTGTAGAGATGACAAGCCAAATTCGTACATATATGTCAGAACACAGTCTTTGATGTTACACCATCTAAGCGGTTCATTTCTGTAGGTTTTGCTTAGCACAGGTAGCACGATGCATTACATCTGGCTTCAGAAAGGTACGTGCAAACTTTAGCGTCGATCTTTGTCATCATTAGTTGATGAGTCACCCTGTTACTATTACTGCACTCTGTGGGGATAAGGGCCTTAATTTCATCATCCATTTGTCTTTTGAGATCAATGACAACTGCTTCGCTCTCCTTTACAAAAGTAAACTGAACTGGACGACAATACAAAGCTGAGCATGGTTTTGGGTTCGTCCATAAGATATTATTTATCTCCATGTGTCAGTTTTAGTGGCACCAACGAGGTCATGAATATGCTTGAATCATCTTGTTCACGCTCCTTTTTCTGCTTGTATTAGCTTTAGTTGGAAGCACCATCAAATCCCCACTTGGAAATCAGCTTTAGCTGCTTATTTTGCATATCGGCATCGTCAGAAAGACTTTGAAGGATCCTCGTCACCGTGATGTCAAGTAAAGCTTGAATTGTAATCCTAGCCGTACCCTCCGAAGCAATCAGTTGCTTCGGAGGGTAGCAATCAAGCTTAGTTTGTTGCACTTTATAGTAGGATGGATAAATATTCTTAGCACCTTCCCGAATGGCAGCCTCTCGCAACGTAATATATTGCCACTTTGACAGTTTTAGTGAAAAAAGCAATCCAAGCGCTTTCTCTGGTGTAAATATTTTTTCACTGGTTTTTTAAGCAATTCATTAATTTTAACGGCTGCTTTAGGATTTTTAATCATATATTCGATTACAGATGCGATATCCTCTGCTATATTATATAGCTGCATACTTATTACTTATGACAATTCACTGGAATCTTCGCATGTATGATAATCAGAACTTCTCTTTTTCTGTTTGCTTCCCAGATCTTCGAATGGTTCTCGGGACCTTTTTGTAGTTGTTCCAATGCCAACGGACGATGATGTCGATGGTTCTTGAGAGACTGAGTGTGCTCTTGGTATCTCATCAACAGTTGGTTCTTGATTAACTAAAGTTTGCACACTACTTGGCCAATCAATGGCGCCGATTTCCTTGTTCACAAACTAAACTAAATTTAATTACAATGCAGCTTTTTATTTCTATTTCATCAAGAAAAGGACAGAAGTTAAATATTAGTTTAGTCCTGTCAAATTAAGATACTCTATAGACAAGTTCAGACGTGATTCAAAAATTGGCTACAAAAAATACGTCAATTTACGTCAGGCGCTTACCAATTTGACAGGACTAAACTAATATTTATCTTCTGTCCTTTTCTTAATGAAATAGAAAGAAAAAGCTGCATTGTAATTAAATTTAGTTTAAATTTGTGAACAACAGAATCGGCACCGATATTTGCTTGCAGGCAACTTCCGTACAGTCTCCTGAAATTATCAAGGAATCGATTGGATTTCTGCCACCTCTGTAAAGCAGCTCGCGTGAATTTCCGACTAAATTCTTTGAGAGTTCTCGATCTTTGGCAGAAAGGCAAAACGCCTATGCGGGATACAACTGCAACAAACAATACTTCATGATTAAATGCTTCATTTAATCATGAAGTATTGTTTGTTGTACTCTCACTTTTTAGAAGAACAAACAAGTCTAAATTGGTGATTACACTTTCCATTTTAAGATTTTTTAGTCGCAGAGCAAAGATTTAGTGTTAGCAGTTACACAGTTGTGAACAATCTAAATTATAAAGCAAAATTTTAGCACTTTTATTGCAAAACGTCGATAGTTAGTTAAGTTACAGTTTTAAAGGGTATGCTAATGATAATTTATAATCGTCAAAAATATTTCTTAGAACTCATAACCCAACTAATCAAAAAATAAGCTTACTTATCAGAAATAATTAACAATCATTTAATCACTTATTCAGACTTATTAGAAGACTAAACAATTTGTTACTTATCAGAAATCATTAACAATCATTTAACTTATCAAACGTCGAATGTACACCATGTGTACAGATAACAATAAAAGGAGGATGGCGAGGTTGCATGTACAATGGGACCCACTATTAGGAGTATCGTGCAGTACGGAAACTTATAACTAGTTGTAGAACTATATAAAACTAGCAAAAAAGCAAATGGGCAGTGAGTCGTAGAGGCTGGGAGAAAAAAGATATGCAATGTAAAAGATTATAACCTAAAACGAATCTAATAGTGCTTATTTAATAATATAATACAATATCTTGTTTATGTATTATGTAGTTTCAAAAGGTGATCAAACAGAATAGAAATATTTACCAACACTACCATCGTGTTTCTGTATCAGTCTCTCTGGCAAAATATAGGTACTTACCTACTAAAAATAAAAAATACGTCTGGGAGCTAGGAACTAGAAAATAGTGACTTGCTCAAAACGAGATATGAAAACGAAATTAATGCTGTAAGCATAAAGTCGTCAAGAATCCACAAAATCGCATAATAATAATAGATATCCCACGTTAGCCGTTGAAAACAAACAATGGAATAACACTAATTGGTTTTGACGCTGACAGCCAACTCCTATTGACAGCATAACGTTCCATTCTGAGTTATCACAAATAATCGTAATAATTATAATATTGTACATTTTTGTATAACTAAGAACTGCGGATGGCAGAATAGTGACCTCGAAGTCCGAGATACTCGAGGAAGTCGAGAACTTTTATGGGCACCTATATTCAACGCGGACGATGAAGCCAGCGGGGCATAGTGCAGATGACCATCGAGCCGAATTAACTCGCCACTACACGGAGGATATCCCGGATATCGACCAGTGCGAGATTAGGGCGGCTCTCGAGCAGCTAAAGAACAACAAGGCACCTGGGGATGACGGAATAACGACAGAGCTCCTTAAAGCGGGCGGGGCTCCAGTCCTGAAAGAGCTAGCGAGCCTCTTTAATTCCGTTATCCAAGAGGGTACAACGCCCGAGGCGTGGAGCAGGGGTGTGGTGGTTCTGTTCTTCAAAAAAGGTGACAAATCCTTGCTGAAGAACTATAGACCCATCTCGCTTCTGAGCCACGTCTACAAGCTGTTCTCGAGGGTCGTCACGAACCGTCTCGCCAGGAGACTTGACGAGTTCCAGCCGCCAGAACAAGCCGGTTTTCGAAAAGGCTTCAGTACCGTAGACAACATCCATACTGTTCGACAAATTGTACAGAAGACCGAGGAGTACAATCAGCCGCTGTGTATGGCATTTGTGGACTACGAGAAAGCCTTCGACTCCATCGAAATATGGGCAGTTCTGGCCTCTCTGCAACGATGTCGAATTGACTGGCGCTACATCGAAGTGTTGAGATGTTTGTATGACGCTGCAACGATGACTGTCCAGATCCAGGATCAAAAAACCAGCCCCATCCAATTGCTCAGGGGGGTGAGACAGGGGGATGTAATATCCCCTAAATTGTTCACCAACGCGCTGGAAGACGTTTTCAAGACGCTGGACTGGACTGGACAGGGGATCAACGTGAACGGCGAGTACATCTCACATCTTCGATTTGCCGATGACATCGTCATAATGGCAGAGACGCTGGAACAGCTAGACCGAATGCTGCACAGCCTAAATGGAGCCTCCCGGCGGGTTGGCCTCGGCATGAATTTGGACAAGACAAAAGTCATGTACAATTCGCACGTCTTGCCGAGTCCAATCCACATCGAAGGGTCGCTTCTCGAAGTTGTGAAGGACTATGTCTACCTAGGGCAAGTCATCCAGCTCGGTAGACACAACTTTGAGAAAGAGGCCGACAGAAGGATACAGTTGGGTTGGGCGGCATTTGGAAAGCTTCGTCAAGTCTTCTCGTCGCCTATCCCTCAGTGCTTGAAGACTAAGGTCTTCAACCAGTGCGTCCTGCCCGTCATGACATACGGTGCTGAAACGTGGACACTGACGGTCGGGCTGGTCCACAAATTCAAGGTCGCTCAGCGCGCTATGGAGCGAGCTATGCTCGGAGTTTCGTTGAAGGATAAAATCAGGAATGAAATTATCCGGAAAAGAACCGGAGTAACCGACATAGCTTGCAGAGTAAGCAAACTGAAGTGGCAGTGGGCTGGCCATGTCTGTCGAAGGGCCGATGGCCGGTGGAGCAGACGAGTCCTGGAGTGGAGACCGCGTATCGGCAAGCGTAGTGTGGGACGCCCCCCAGCTAGATGGACGGACGACCTAAAGAAGGTGGCTGGGGTGGACTGGATGCGGAAGGCGGAGGACAGGGTGTTGTGGCGCAGTCTGGGAGAGGCCTATGTCCAGCAGTGGACTGCGATAGGCTGAGTTGATTGATTGATTGACATTTTTGTATATAAAACATGAATGCATTTTTTATATTAACTTTTGTATGTTTTTCTTATTTATTTTACAAGTTTTGTTTAAAAAAAAATTGACAAGCGTAAACATTACAAATGTAAGAACATAAATCATGTAAGGATTAGGTTGGAATGTAATACGAAACACGGTGCGTTTAATTACTGCCTGATGACTTATTTTTATGTAAATAAAAATCTTTTCTAACTTTTAATTCCCATCATCTAGTGACTCAATATTTTTTATATAATCCTCTTACAAACTCTTAATTATAGTAAATATGAACTTGCAAGTGAACGTCACTTGGTTAATTTATAAATAATGTGGGTCCAATCTCGCCATCCTCCTTTCTATTGTGTCTGCTAATTGGCGCGAGACGGGTTAATCACCTATTCAGACTTATTAGAAGACTAAATTATTGTAATTACTTAATCACTTATTTTCAGACTCATTAGAAGACTAAACAATTTGTTATTTGGTATCTTGGTTGTATGCAAAGTTTTAAAACTCATTTTGTGTTGAAAAATATCTATCTCAAACATAGATGTCTAAGTGTGGGTGTACTATAAACCTCTGCCTACTCCTTCGGGTATATAACGTGTAGCGTTAAATGCGCAAAACCTGAAAATAGTTTGATCAGAATAACGAGCAGAATCAATTTAACCACTTTTTAATATAGGTCACATTTTTCAAAAAATCTTCATTAAAAACGTTGTCGTGTCTATTTATTAATAGGCCAAGCCATCACATGCGCAAACCCGCCAAAATAGGTAAACAAACACAAATTGTTGTCGACCAATTTAACTAAATTCGAAGACTTGGCATCTGCCAACCCGCACTGGGCCCGCGTGATGCATTATGGTCTGTAATTTATATGGTGTACACAATAAAGAGTATTCTATTCTATTCTATTCTATGGCGCATTCCCTCCCACAGAGAGGAGGCCGGTGGCACATTATAGGATGATTACGCATTTTATGCAATTTAAGCTTTAATTAATTATTTATTTTTCTTCTTCTTCAGATATAACTGCAGTTTCGAGGTGAAGGTGCGCAATGCTCAGGCGGCCGGCTTTGATTGTGCCATCGTACACAATGTCAACTCCAGCGATCTGGGTGAGTTGATATTATCATAAGGTCCCATACCAGTCAAAAGTTCTTTTTTAGTTCTCCAGTGAAAAGGACCAAGACCTGCCGCTTTATTCTGTAAAAATCTCATAGTTAAAATGTATGTTAATTGAGCTTGAAATGAGCTGTCTTTCCACCTTATCTACGCATTAAAAGAAAGAAAGAAAATAAAGGGCTTGGAGGGTCCGTGTTTTTGATTACTTTAAACTTTCAGTGATTATTTCAAACATCTACTAAAGCAACAAGATGTACGCAATTTCATAAAAATATGAATGTCACGTGATCAAATTTCCGATCGATTTTTTGCCTTGTGGTAAGGAACCCTTCGCGTGCGAGTCCGACTCGCACTTGGACTTTTTTTTTTTTAATTCTACTTTTCACTCCTACCAAAGACAAAAATAATCCCGCCATCTTTATAGAGCGGTTAAATTCGTCCTTCCATTTCCCCCTACAAGCTTCCTCATACAGTACCTGAATTATCTACGGCACATTACTGTGACAAACTTGTTTTCGAGCGGCCGCAGGAGGCGTTTACTCCTCAGTATTTATTTTATTATAAATTCATTAATTTACAATGGAAATAATCTCTGAAGTGTTTTTGTTCCTAGTAAGTGATTAATATGTTCTTGTTATGTTTTTGTGTTTGTGGGAAAATATTGCAGTTTTGTTGCACAAAAAATGTGGATGTTGTGTGTTGTGATGGCAAATCCAAAGATGTGGATTCTTATGCATTTAGTATTTAAAGTGAATACATGAGCCAATGCATCACGAGCAATCCATTTAGGTCTTGTATGTGCATAGGTATATAAGGCAAAAAAAAAGCTTTTTCGGCTTTTATTTCACATTTTTCCGAAAATAACGACTAATTGCAAAGGTCTCTTTTCCTGCAAAAAGAGCTTGATAACCGCAATGCTCACTTTCTGTGTTGCCATATTAAATTCAGGTTTTCTTGCGATTTTTCCCTTAGCCCTGGCCTAACTCATTAAGTTAAAAAGCATATTGATATAGACCGATGAAACTACAATGTTTCTATATCTCTTTGGTTTTGTTACTATGCAGGCTACCTGTATCTGGGATGACCAAGCGAAATTATAGCAACAAGTAGAAAGAACAGTAAATACAGAGTTCAAAAACTCCCAGCACATATTTATATTAAGTTCACTTGAACTCAGTAAAGATAAAAATAAATCACTTCATAAATAGAGCGGAAAAATATTACTTTATCGCCCTGTTTGTGGTATAAATGAAGAAGTATCCAGTTAAGGCCTTTTCTTTGTAAAGGTACGAGTAAATACAGAATATTTTCATAAATAAATCGTTCAGAAAAAAGAACGCTAAGAATTATTTATTTCTGAATGACTATTCGAATTGATATTTGATGGGCTTTTGTTAATTTGTTTGGTCATCCAATCGCAGCAGCTAGCTTACGATCTACATGGTCTGGGTTTCAGATACCTTTTAATAATTAATCACAATATTTGGTTACCCTACATTTGGTTAAAAAAACGGTTGATATGTACAAAAGGCGATAACTATCCACAGTATCTTTAAATTATTTTGTAGCACTTACACGAAAACTTCACAAAAGAGCATAGTTGTCTATCTGTGTCAACTTGTCTTAATACGATGACATGTCACTGAACAAATTTATTTCATACAATGTTAGCGTTTCAACATTGTAGAGGAGGTAGAGCCTTAGAGGCATTGACCATTGTAGTGGTTGGGACTGCTTTATTGTGAACCGTTTTCGCAATAAAGCGAAACAAATATCCCAGCTTCCACGGCTGTCTATCGCCTATACATTCCACTGGACGCAAAATGCCAAGATGTGACTCATAAAAAAAAGTTAACCAAACAGAAAACCGTCGAGGAACATATGCCTAACATACGTGCAAAACGGTCCTCACTCACCTCAACTTAAGGGCCAACACATACCGATAGACAGTGTGACAGTAATTTACTTAGTTTTCATTATTTTTTTAATATAAAAAATCATATATATTCAAAATGACAGAAATGGTTTCATTAACCGATTCTGAACAAACTACTTTCATAATGTGCATTAATTCAGTTACACATTGTATATTTCGAGGGTAATCCCCCGCGATACTCCAATTCTCCGGTCGCTCTCCGTGCATTGGAATTTAAACGTTATTTAGATAATTATAAAATTAAGATTTACATGGATTTAAAGAACCATCTGGTGTATCGTCCGTCAAAGTTCAATGATTGTGAGAATTTATACAAAAAGCCCCGAATACGCTATGGCTATGACACACGATAAAAACGCAAGTAACGTTACCGGATACCAATAATTAATTATACATTTGATGGTGGCGCTGCTCGCCAAGGCCATTTCACACCGAGCTGTCAAAAACAATACATAAAAATTTAGTTCCCTATTTCACCACCAGCACGTTTATGTAGTATTCCTGCAGCATTGTTTTATGTATGTTTATCACCAATTTTTGCAGAGACTATGTCGGCAAAAAACGCAGAGGGGATAGACATTCCGTCAGTGTTTGTCAGTGACCTCGCGGGGCTCATACTAGCGGACGAGTACATGTATACAAGTGGGTGAGTCAAAGATAATATATCTTTATACAATGACAATCATTAAAGTTGCTTTTCGTATCTGCTTATATAATATATCATACATTAAACTCGCCTTTCGTGTCTGTCTGTGTGACCACGTTGTACTTCTAAACTGCGCAAAGTGTTTTGTTACGGTTTTCAACATTATTTATAGAATTTATCCTTTATAGGCATATGTCCAGCAGTGGACGTCTTTCGGCTGAAATGATGATGATGATGATAAAGGAATCAGAATGTTTTTCAAGTCGTAATAACCGTGAAGCATGAGCGGAGCGCTAGTTAAAAAATAATGACAGTGGTGACGTAATCATTTCTTATGAAATAATGGTACCGATTATAGATGATAGCGATTTGGTGTAATGTGTTTCTGTTAAGCGTGCGAGCGTGGAGCCGTTTCATTGTTTATACTAATAAGTGGTATTGGTTAGCGAATTAATCTTGTGCAATTACTAGAATGCGGCAGACAATGCGTTTTTGACACCTGTCACTTTCATACAAACGATACGTGTTTTGCGAATTTGATCTTTATTAGTTACTAGAATTTTTGAACTGATAGGTGCCAGAAACGCATTCTTTCGACGGCTGGACTGTTAATTAAAAAGATAAGGATGTTTTTATCGATAGTTATAAAGTAACGATATAAAAGTTTGTCATTTTTAAAAGTACTAGGATTTCATTACTTTATAAATAGTAACTTATGTTTTGAAATTTAATGTCTTTCAAATTAATAATCATACTTTTTAAAGATGGAAGTCTGGCCCGAAATGAGGCATGAAACTTAGAAACATGTCATTTTTCCTGTATTTACATTTTTTTTTATTTTCTGTATTTCAGTTACTATATAATGGTGAACGGCGACATACCATTCAACATTAACACGCACCTACTCCTGCCGTTCGCCATTGTCGTGGTGCTGTGCCTGCTCGTTATACTTGTATTTATGGTACGTATGGTCTGAGTGATAAGGTTCACTATTGAATGAAACGAGTGGTTGAAAAGATAGACGTCTTGGGGGTCTTTCTTTTCGATCTTTACCGATAAAATAGTTCATTCGTACTTGCGTTCTTATTTAATTTGGTCTAAAATCTAGCTTTGTATAGTGCTACTTTTGATCTAAGTACCTAAAATCGCAGAACCCAAAAAGAAAGTGGTCAGAGTACAAAGCTCAAAGGATTTACTAATTATGTTGTTCTGCATTACGGTCCTTCGTCTCCGTGATTTTCAGCCAGTGTAGAATTTTGTTTTATAAAGCTCGAGATTAATCGTAAGAATGTAAATTTCTCACTTTCTATAAAAAAATTGTCTCTTGCACTAATGTTAGGAAGATATTTTTTTTATACATGAAAGGGTATTTCATGATAGTCCCATCGCAAAAATAAAATCATAAAAAGAGCTGGTCAAAAAAAGGGCTATAATATGTAATATATATGCATTTTTAAAGACGTCCCCGAAAAATTTCCCAATAAATTTAAAAAAATATATATTCATATCTCCTAAACTATCAAAAATCCCGGAACATACATGGGGTATTTTATGGGATACCCCTAGGTATGAGGAATAATTTTTTTTTATCGACAACATTATTTGGACCAACCTGTAGATATTGCATTAGGATTAAATAACTTTATCATTATAATTCCAGATAGTGAAATGCATAAAAGACCGTCGCCGCGCTCGTCGACACCGGCTCCCTAGCCGAGCTCTCAAGAAGATACCCACTTGCAAGTTCAGCAAGGGCGACCCGTACGACACCTGCGCCATCTGTCTCGATGACTACCAGGAGGGAGAGCGGCTGAGGGTACTGCCCTGTGCACACGGTGAGTTTTACATACACTTAAAAGATAACAGCTTCTTTACTTTAGCCGCCCACGGTTATCGCCTTAAAAAAGCCAAATATTAGGAGAATTTTTCCCCTATATTTTTTTAAAATCAGTCTTCATAATGTTTTCACTGCTGCGATTCAGGCCTCCTCCTGGACTGGGCGTTAACTTCTATGAGGGGGTGGAGGTTCGATGTCACGTCTTAGAGATTTTGTTATAGAAATTTCTTATGTCGTCGACCGTAGGTTCAATTGCTGTAAGGGACAAAATACCCAAAATGAGTTGAGTATACAGTTTTGTTTAGAATTTTTCGCTCTATCGAATGGTGAATATAAAAAAATTCTAGCTTAAAAAAAATGTCCCTTACTCTAATGATTTTTGGATCCAAATTTAGAATCAGCCCCATAATAACAATGTATCTGAAAAACTATGCAATATAGGAACTTAAAATGGTGTAATTATCGCCGCCAATCCACTTCAAATAAAGTAAGGGTCTTCCCAATCAACGAATTACCATTACATGGTTTATTTTTTAAGAAAAAATAATAAAACTGGCCTTACACTAATGTCTTTGTTGTCTCAAAAAATAAATATCATCCATACTTTAAATGGATTGCACGAGTTTTGACATAGTTGTCCCTTACCCCAATTTGCATTGTCATACTTTAAGCAGTGTCAACGTTACACCTATTTGAATAGAATTATTGCACTATTACCATCCTTTTCTATCTCACAACGTCTTTCTGTGTGCAAAAGAGAGGATAGTACCAATGCGAAAGCAGCGCGCGGGCATGAAAAAGTGGTATCAGTGCGAGTTCATCTGTCGTTAAAAACAACAAAAATAATGGCTTTTTGGGAAAACGAAGTGCTCTGGCCCCTTGAAACTTTGTAGTAGGGTAGTAGGTTTCAAGGAGCCAGTGTACTTAATTTAGCTAAAAACCATTATTTTTATAAATAAATGATAGAAGGGTTAATTTCCGGACGATAAATATTTTCGAAATTCATTCGGCACTTTTTAGTTGATTTAACAGAAATTTTTTACAAAGTTTCAAGGGGCCAGAACACCAAAAAGCCATTACTTTTGTTATATTTTATAAATAAACAATAGAAGGGGTAGTTTCCGGATGATAAATGTTTTCGAAAATTATTTGGCATTCTGTAGTTGATTTTCCAGAAAATTTTTACAAAGTTTCAAGGGGCCAGAGAACTTAATTTTGCCAAAAAGCCATTATTTTTGTTGTTTTTTTTTATAAATAAGCAATAGAAGGGGTAGTTTCCGGATGATAAATATTTTCGAAAATCATTCGACACTCTTTAGGTGATTTATCAGAATTTTTTTACAAAGTTTCAAGGGACCAGAGCACTTAGTTTTGCCAAAAGGCCGTTATTTTTTATAAATAAACAATAGAAGGGGTGGTTTCCGCATGAAAAATTTTTTCGAAAATTGTTCGGCACTATGTAGTTGATTTTCCAGAATTTATTCACATGGTTTCAAGGGGCCAGAGCACTTAATTTTGCTAAAAACCATTATTTTTTGTTGTTTTTTATAAAATAAGTAATAGAAGTGGTAGTTTCCGGATGATAGATGTTTTCGAAAATCATTCGGCACTCTTTAGTTGATTTATCAGAAATTTTTTACAAAGTTTCAAGGGGCCAGAGAACTTAATTTTGCTAAAAAACCATTATTTTTGTTGTTTTTTATAAATAAACAATAGAAGGGGTAGTTGCCGGATGATAAATATTTTCGAAAATCATTCGGCACTCTTTAGTTGATTTTCCAGAAATTTTTCAAAAAGTTTCAAGGGGCCAGACCACTTAAATTTGCCAAAAAGCCATTATTTTTGTTGTTTTTTATAAATGTAATCTGATTAAATTGTTCCCTTTTTATTATTTAGATAATCGCTCTATATTTTTTTTTCTAATGCAATAATAACAATATGTTACAATGATATGTCTTATTAATCGTAATTAAGGTTTATTATTCAATATATCTTTCATTATTTCGATTTTTTGCATATAAGAAAGTAGTAGAGCAGCCTTTTCTACTTTTGGAATTCAAACGTTTGGAATTTCAGCTACATGTTTGGTCGGGATTGTGCGCGGTTTTTGCAGCTACTCTTTTATTTGAATAAGAATTCAAAGTAAGTATAGGTAAAATTGTTACCATTTTTTTAATAATTTGATTTTAATAAGATGTTTACTAAAATCAAATTATTAAAATAATGGTAACATAAATAAAACAATTATTAATAAAACAATTTTTATACTATAAAATAAAAATTGTTTTATTCAAACTAATACAAATTTGCTATTACAATGTACAAACATTGCATGTAAGCGACATACAAAAAAGCACACACACGGTTCTAATACATTTTCATGTCTTTTAAATGATTTCTTATAACGATTTCCAAATTTAAGATATCCGTACGTCAAAAGTGTGTACTTCATTTTCTGTCAAAAATCTCTTTACATTGTATTTTTTTCATAAATTTGTTCAACATGTCCTTTACACTATTTTTTCATTAATAGATTGGATCCAACGTAGAGGTCAATTTAATGTAAGGGACGGGACTACAAGATACTTGGGCAGTAAGGGACATTACTAACAAAATACGTTGTTGTAAGGGACATCTATTTTCTTAAATAGCTAACTCATTTAAATAAATGTTACACATGTAGATAGAGCACTAAAATACAAGTTTATGTGTGAAATCAGACCCGAAAAAGGTTAATAACAAAAAAAGTTATGGGCGATTTAGTCCGAAAAAAAACTTTGTCGGCCTCTCCTGAAAAATCGTATTTTGTCCCTTACTGCAATTGAACCTACGGTCGACGATGTATTGAATCCATTGTAAAAATTTCTTTCGTGACGGTGTCGGCATTACACCGTGTATTATGCCGACATTCATCATCATCTGCCTAGTTTGCCTCTGCGTTAGTTTGCCTTTTCCCGACTATGCTGGGGTCAGCTTCCAGTATAACCGGATGCAGCTGAATACCAGTATTTGACATGGAACGACTGCCTATCTGATCTCCACAACCCAGTTACTGGGTAATACGATACCCCTAGGTAAGACTGGTTGTCAGACTTTTCAGACTTTCGGCCTTCTGACTACCCGTAATGACTGTCAAAGATCTACGAATGACAGCCAGGACCAACGGCTTAACGTGCTTTCCGAGGCACGAAGGGATAACTTAATATATAGGGTCCTACTAAAATAGATGGACAAATTTGAACACAGCGCTCAGTAGGTCTAACCAAAGATATCCAAGCAAAAAAAAAACACTGATTAAAGTAATTTTATTTTGACCCTAAATTAATAATTTGCCCGTACATCAGTGTATTTTTGTTAGCTATTTTTTGGCTTGTAAGTATCTAATGCGCTTTTCTTATACAACGTGTAACGTTAAATGCGCAAAACCTGAAAATAGTTTGATCAGAATAACGAGCAGAATTAATTGAACCACTTTTTAATATAGGTCACATTTTTCAAAAAATCTTCATTAAAAACGTTGCCGTGTCTATTTATTAATAGGTCAAGCAAGCCAATGTCAGCGCGGCGCAGCGGCCCGGTGACGACTCCTCCCTCGGTAAAGCGTCGCCGCAGACGCAAGAAAAGATCAGAATGGCCAGTAAAACTGAAACAGCACATAAAACATTTACAATTCTTTTAATGACTTATTTTCTCTCTGAAATAGGTCAATTGAATTAAAAATCAGTTGGGGTGTCTGAGGTTTTGCGCATTTAACGTTACACGTTGTATATGGTTTTTACAATTTTTTCCATCTATTTTAACGGGACCTTATATATCTCTCCGCAGCCTACCACGCCGTGTGCATCGACCCGTGGCTGACGCAGAACAAGCGCGTGTGCCCCGTGTGCAAGCGGCGCGTGTTCGCGGCCGGCGAGCGCAGGCGCCTGCACACCGACTCCGACTCCACCGACACCGAGCCGCTACTCAACGACAATAATGCTACGCAGGTATCATACAGATAACATTTTTTTTTCTTTTACAGGAAATTATAAAGAAACTTGTGACACCAGAGTGACATAATATGTGTCACCATAATGAAAATTGTGATATCAGAGTAACATCTGTGACACCAGCCGGTCGATTCTGTAAAAATCTCACCGTGAAATCATAAGTGAAGTGAGCAGTGACAATTGTGTTAATCCCTTATGACAGCTCACTTCCCGCTCACTTCACCTAAGTTCTCACGGTGAGATTTTTACAGAATAGCACTGCAGAATGACTATTTGTGACATCGTAATGACGTTTGTTCCGGCCACCGAGAGAAATTCTTGACAGCGGCTGTCTGAGGGGCCAAGCGTGACCTGGGAATCGTACCTAGAATCTGATAAATAAGGAATAAATAAATAAAATTGTAATGTGTATTGTTCCAGGGCGGCACGTTCGAGGAGCAACGAGAAAACCCGTTCGTGCGCGCGGCGCGGTTTATGTCGCGACTGCGGGCTAGCAGGGAGGGAGACAACGCTGAGGTAATACATTGTACAATATTCATATTGTTTATTGGTGGTCTACACTTTCGAGGAGTCTATTTGAGGACGATATGTCAAAAAAATGTAATGAATATTTAAATTATTCTACATTGTATGAAGTTAGGTAAGATAGAGATTTTTTTAAACATGCACTATACTTTGACAAAAGCAATATTCTTGGAAAGATCGACTCGATTCTGGAGATTTCCCTCATCATTCATCACTCACTTTTGCTTTCTGGTTTCAAGGTGAGTGGGTCGATTTTTTTTTTAGTGTAATGTAATGTATCATTTGAGAACTATTTTTGAGAAATCTGCGTTGTGCGTGTAATTTTTTTTTTTTATGTTTGCAGATAGCATCACCTACAGAAGACAATGACGAGACGAGTAACGTTAATGACGACACGTAAGTTATAATATTTTTAACTTAATTGTTGCTTCTGCTAATAAGCTAGCACTTCGCCCGTGACTTATTTGACGTGAATATCGTATTTCCTCCCAACACCTCTTCCTTCCGATCTTAATTATTTATTAAGATAATTATAAACTATGGAAACCACATATATGCAATAAATTATACCACATACTTACACATACAAATTTTAGAACTGTAATCAGACGAGAGGTGCGTGCTCACCCACTTTTTGCGACGACTACTAGCCGAACACATGCTGGTGATCGAGCTCCACTTCGTCGACTAGCAACAATTTATAATAAGCACTTTTATCATTTAGATATCTTCTTTCTGTCTCAAAATAATTTCAAGAAAAAAATTATTGATAGTTTGTGTGATGGTCAAAAATAAAATTAAGTGTGATTAGTAACTAAGCTAAAAGTTTAAGATACCTACTTAGTGTTTAAATTGAATTTGTACTTACTTAACCAATTAATAATGTACACAAGTAATCTGTGGAAATGTTGTTGATTGTACAATTAACCATATGTCCTATTTATATACTTTTCCTTTTTCTTTTATGTAAAACATATTGTACAATTGTTTGTTTATCCCAAATAAATAAAAAAAAATACTTGTTATCGCCTTTTCTGACGATATACAAAAAATTAACGAAATCGGTCGCAAAAAAAAAAATCTGCTGTTTGCCCTCCATTTTGACGAGTTATGCGAACATAAAATGTAGGGAACAGCAATTTTTTTTTTTACTTTTATTGGGTATTAATTAATGGAAAAACAATCAATACATTTCAAAGTACTCCAAAATAGCGAACTTCAGAGTCACCGCTTGTCGCTTCGCAAAAGTACGTATAGCGG
>OX451387.1:4222687-4242038 GCA_949629135.1 Eremobia ochroleuca
GATCATTTTGATAAAAGTATCGGTATTTCTATCGATTATAGATTAGGTCGGTTATCTTTCGTACTGTAAAAAAAATGCTTAATACACTTTAACTTGTGTCCACAACTTTCGTGCTATCCACTCAAATGTGACTATGTTAGAAGATTGTTACGAGAATAAACAAATATAATATTTCAGGTTATATTGTCAATTTACTGTTGAAGAATCAATGACAGATTTAAAATCTTGCAAGAAGTTAATAATAAAAAAATATATAATGTTTTTAGGTAAATAACAGACTAATCTTGGACTTCTGACAGCCAAGTAACTAAATCTGTTATTGTAAGTGCTCATACACGTGAGCGACACTCGTCAACGACAGAGGCAACTGTAACCGTCGACGCCCGCCGCGAACGTGTCGACGGTTTCAATTGCCTCTGTCATTGATGCATGACGCTCGTGTGTCGCTTAGTGATTTGACTGGTCGTTGTTATTTCGACCAATCGGAACAGCTAACATAAGATTTACTGAGAACAGGCCTTTAAAATCCAGGTGTAAGCAGGTTGCATGCAATTAAGTCAGTTTTCTAAAGGACTAAGTACTAAATTGGCAACTACGCCTGTCTTGCACGTTATATGTTTAAACATTACCAAAATGAATATCAATACTAACTTAATGAAGGGGCTAATCCTGTTCTATCTTTAACTAACCACGGACTGAGAAAGGAGTTCATATTACAAACTGTGCACTTCTAATATGCTAGGTGTTGATTATAGTATAGCTAAATAATAAAATAAAAAAAAATATATTTGGGCAAGCACTATATTTTCTCAGTCACAATGATTAAAGATCTTACGATACTTACTTTTTGAAATGTTGTAACACAGTAACGGATCAAACTCGTCGTTGTTGCATCGTTCCAAAAGCTTTGGTTTCCTAAGAAAGCGGTGAACGGTCACACAATAACAATAACGGCGGTCCAAATACAAAGAACAGAAATTACAGATTTTCCTGACCTCCGTTATATCATAACGGTTATCACGAAATTCTGTCATTTTCACCAGCATTTGACATTAAGGTGTCAAAAAACTCTCTGTATTTGGACATAACGGCCGCATGTGGCCGTCACCGCTCTTCTAGGAAACCGTGGCTTACGCGAAAAATACGTTGCTAGCTACTCGATTTAGTTGCTGTGTGTAACAAAAACTCAAAAATGACTCAAGAAAACTGTAAAAGTTAATTTTACTAATATACAAGTGCCTGGTGCATTGAAAGAGTCGAGCAAATTACTATATTTTATAGAAACACTTCGAATGAGGGATAAATTATAAAGGTGCAATATCGATCGATTGAGTATTTATTTTCTAAAATCTATATTAATCAACCATTTTTATTAATAGAAGAAAAATCTGACTTTCTAGTGACTTATTTATTTATGTGGATTTAGTCTTAATTATAAATATTATGTTACTATTTATCTATGCTAAATAATAAAACTATATTAAAATCATTGAAGATAGATTTGAAGTCAGTTATTAACAATTTTAGATCGTAATTTAAATATCAAGTTGGTGGCTATAATACTTGTTTTGAATTCAGTGATGAGTCGAAATTATTTATGTTTCATCAATCTTGTATAATATATAATATTGGGAGTTGTTACTAGACTTTTCTAACGATGAAAGATGAAGATGATAACAGATCTTACATGGGACTTACAAGATAACGAAGTAGCGAAATGTAGGTGTAATATGGGTACACCTCTATCTAAGCCATTGAGCAATACAGACGTGAATTAATAGTCTGTTATGACTTTCTGGCTTGTGGCTAAGTTATAACAGCCGCACGGATCAATTGATCAGGTTAAGCTACACTTGCCGCGTTTGTTCCGTGGATGGGTGACCATCTTTACATACCAAGCCCCTCCGTGCCTCGGAAAGCACGTTAAGCCGTTGGTCCGGGCTATCATTCGTGGATCTTTGGCAGTCGTCACGGGTCGTCACAAACCCGAATATCTGACAACCAGCCATACCAAGGGGTATCGTATTACCCTGTTACTGGGTTGTGGAGGTCAGATAGGCAGTCGCTCCATGTAAAAACTGGTATTCAGCTACATCCGGTTAGACTGGAAGCCGACCCCAACATAGTTGGGGAAAGGCTAGGCAGATGATGATGACCATTTGCCATTTTAAAATAATTACAAACAAATAATTAGAACATCAACACTTGTATTAAACGTTGTTTTTACTTTATTTACTATTACAGCATTTTCTAGTAACATTTCGCACTTTCCCAAAAATAATTTAAATTCCAAGATGGGTTGTGAGTCAAGCCGCTTGCACGTCATCTCAATCCCATATTGTTATCAAATTATTATGTATTATAAGATAATTACGGTAGACATTATTGTAAGTTAACGTTAAAATTTTAGTGAGTATGATTATATTTAGAATTTTTTTTATTAATAACACGTCCTCCTCTGCTCTAAACTAAAACTACAACGTCCATTACAATATTAGCTGGAAGATTTTCCTGCCACTTTGGTCAAGTCGTCGGACTATTATAGTACCTACAAGGTCTCCACTCTGGGCCCCTATCTGTTCGTTCTACGATAAATATGACCCATATATTTCCACTTCCTGCTCGCTATCACTATGCCTATTTTCACCAACTTTTAAATAGATTGGTTTGCAAACAGTTATCAACAAAATAACGTTGTATTTTAGTTCAGTGCCGAGGTGCAAATCACTTACATATATCTGTATAAAAGATAAATAAATCACCCTGTATATAGGATCAGTTGGACTGTAGGGAACGCCATAATACTGTGACTAAACATCGACTAACACTTGATTTACTTTTATGTGATACTACTTAACTATGCTATGTTGACGTAACTACACGGAGAGAAAAATCTTAGAAAAATTACTGTGCTGTCTCATAATCTGAGTGCATTTGAGTGATAATGGAAAAATTACACAGTAATAATTCTTATGCTGTACAGTAAAATTTATTGGACAAATAGTGAATTTTTCCCAATCTCACTCAGAAAATTTTCTGTAGATGTCACTTGCACTCACTTTACAGTGACGAGCGCAGTAATTTTTCTAAGAATTTTCTCTCCGTGTACTCGTGGATATAACTTTGAGACGAAGCAGACAACGGCAGGATCCACGTAATGAGAGCCTTACCTCATCACGCCGCTCAAACTGAGTCCCAGAAATCATAATTCAATCATATTAGACGCTGCGACGACAGCAATTTTGATCGTCAAGTTTCGCCAAGTGGCAACCAGGAACTGTCGATCTGTTTATGACGTTTTTAGATATAATTTCAAGAAACTATGTAGACGTTACTGCAACTGACAGCCGTTAAGGAAAGCCTTACAAAGTTGACAGTTGGTTCAACTAAAGTTCCTGCGTATGCGCAACACCTTAGGATTTGAGACGGACACAAAGAAAAATAGTCAACTCAAAGTTTGAAGAACCATCAATTTTTCAACACCTTTTGAGCCGCGAAAAT
The DNA here is from genome assembly GCA_949629135.1 of Eremobia ochroleuca. Lineage (NCBI taxonomy): Eukaryota > Metazoa > Arthropoda > Insecta > Lepidoptera > Noctuidae > Eremobia > Eremobia ochroleuca. The sequence goes on from OX451387.1 coordinate 4,226,189, forward strand.
TACTGTAAGATCCGGTACACGCTAATTTATGCGTAATTTTTACCTTGTAGTGTGTTCACGATGTCTGAAAGTTTTATCGACGAGCAGTTTAAATAGGTAAATATTCTAGTAAATTGTTAAACTGTCTCCTTTGTTTTAATGAATGATTTTATTAATCAAACAAGGAACGGAATGCGTCAACGTAGCGCTATAAACTGTTAAGTTAAAAAACAAGCTATCTCCGTAGACAGAATTTTCTAAAAACCGAATTTGTAGAAATGTACAGATTTGTCCAAGCTGTTAGTTACTTAACTATATTTTTGTAGTTTAATTATTAGACTTAATAATGCTTTGCCTCAAAAACTATTATGTTTGTAAATATTTAAAATTTTGTCTAAATTCATCTGTAATTGTTTTATTTCTTTTCAAATAATGTATCGAACTAAAGGGTAGCTTGTTGGTTTTATTCTACAACTGTTATATAAACGCTTTATTTACTTGTGATATATTTGTATGATTACGGTCGGGCGCGAAGTGAACTTTGATTTAAGCTGTGTATGTACGCTGAATTTGTGGTCAGTGACCGCGAAACTGATTCGCAAGTTTAGAAATAAAGCCAAAGGAAATATTGAACCGATTTTCATTTTATTTATTAGTACCTTAGCTTTTGGGGATTTACTCTCTAAGCGCCGAACCCAATTACCTATCTATCACCAGTACTGGCACACTGGAGGTAGAAAACCTATCTATCTCTGGTTTTAACGTCCAAATAAAATAAATCGGTAGCGATCTGTATGATTATATTATACTGGCAGTTATAATGTGTACTAGCTATCATCAGTAGCGATCTGTTAATAGGTTATTGGCTTCGGCCGTTAGTCCGTCAACGAAGAATACAGGCCCATCGGAAAGTAGTTGATCCGTCAAAACAAATGTCAAATTCAATTTTTCGGACGAGCTAGGATACATCGGGAGTAGACAACGGTCTAATCTTGTTGTCATTCACCCTTCCGTCTTGATGTCCGTAAGTGATACGGAGTAGGAAATACCCGTAACTTCCGCTTAAACTACGGATTTCGCGCTTAGGGAGTAGACGGGTAGACCCCCTGCTCCGAAGGTTATCCTTCTCTGTATAAGAAGCCTTTGCCCCGCAGTGCAGCAAACACGCCGGTATAGTATGTCTAAAAAAATATGATAAGGTTTTTAAGGTTTGAACTTTTTACACGCATCAAGTCTAATAATACACTCCCCTGACCCCTTGATCCTACAATCAGATATTTTATATTGACCTGAACAATAACATACAAACAAAAAAAGATTTACCTACCGAGTATACAATGTTTTAATTAATTAAATAACAGATGAAACAATATTATCTTTACATGTCCCGTCTGGATATGCTCAAATAATAATATGTCGGAATGATTCGTTATTGAATAGTCTAATTACACGTAGACGGAAAAAAAAACATGTTTATAGTACTTAAGTTAAATCATCACTCATCAGTCGTTTGTTTAATCTGTAAGTGGAAACACGGTTTCTACATACTGGCCTATATTTTTAATCCAAGTGCCTAGCATTATACTAAAAATAGTTTAAAATAATATGAAGAAGTTGATAGTATTTTTTTTTATAATCAAATGTATCAATGGAGATGGATCGGAAGGCCCTATAGTGACCACGGCGAAGGGGACCATTAAGGGTTTAAAAGGAGAAGGAGATTATGCAGTGTTTCTGGGGGTGCCATACGCTTTGGTGGATGAGAGAAATTTATTCAGGGTAAGTTAATTTTTAGTGTCTAACTCACTTTCTCATTGAAAAGTAGTAGGCACACGGATTGCTTTTAAAGTAATTGTGATTTTATCGCACTAGGTTAATAACACTAGTTTACACGGTTTTCATACCCCAGCTGAAAGTTGTTAATTTATTGTTTATTTAGGTAGAACTATCCAGAAAAAAAAAACAAAAAAATTTCTGTCATGTCTGGTTTAAGAAATATTTATTCACTTAACCGGATTACATAATTTTGGTACTAATACTAAAAAAAAAAATTAAATATTAATGTTTGCCTTCTTTTAATATTTATTTGAATCAGTTTCTCTTATAATGGACTAACAGTAATTTCCTAACATGTTTTCATCCCAAAATCCTTGATGTCGTTCTTCAAAAACTTTTAAATCTTGGTGGAAACATTCCCCTTGTTCGTCACTCATACTTCCTAAGTTCTATTATGTTAAAATAAATGTTATGTTGTTTTAATTAAATATGCAACAACCCAAAAAATAAGTGTCGTTTGAAGCGAACGAATAAACAATAAACTGTCGTCAGCACGTTGGTCAGTTGAAAAAAAAAAAAAAACAACAATTGACTGCAGGAAGAAATTGTGACGTGATATAATATTTTTGTTAACACTTTTAGGTTTAAGGAAGGTAGGTAAACCTATTTATATACATTTCTTTCGGGGTATAAAAAAAAGTTAAAATTTGTAAACTAGTGTAATTATAAAAATAATACATTATAATTTCTAGAGGAGGGGCTCGTGGCTAAACCATAACGGCCGCACAGATTGATCGCAGGTTAACCCATTCAGTGCCACCAACGCACCAGTTGCGTTCAGCAGGGTGCCGCTCTTTTTTTTTTTGTTGTAAATTTACAAAAATTGGTAGACTTTTTTTTACTAACAGCCGCAGGGGGCAATCGAAGGCTAAGCTACGTGTTAGCATACACAGTAATCGACTATTTAACTAAATTATTAGTGTTTATGCTTTTGAGTTGCGGCAAGCCATAGATGAATTTTGATCAAAAACGGCGGGAAAAGTGTTAAGCTATGCTTATCGAAGTCGGTCTGTGGATGGTGTGTCTCGAAAAACCACATTAAGCCGTTGGCCCCGGTTGTCATTTGTAGATCTTTGCCAGTACTTACGGCTAGTCAGAAGCCCGAAAGTCTTAAGTGGAAGCCGACCCCAACATGGCTAGGAAAACATTAGGCAGATGATTAATTTGTAGCAAAAAAAAGTATTCATCATAAAAAACGTTCGTATGAAACTCCTATGGAGTGCGGTAACTATTGGGTAGGTATAAAACTGTTCACAGACAATTATCACCTTTAATAATGTGCGTAAATATGTATAGTGTGCAATCAACAAACCGTACATCAGTGCACTTGCATTACGAAAATCGCCCTTACTACTACGATATAAACACGCTGTCACTGTCAAATTGTTACCACGGATGTGCGGTTGACTCAAGGTTGACTGAACAAGGAAAAATACATTAATAATGCTGTTTTAAGTTTTTTGCTTAAGTACATACTTACACTGATTTTGGATGTGTTGTAAAAACAAGATTCGCAGAATGTTAATATTGACTTTGTTCTAAATGTAAAAACCGTTACGCCCCGCCATGTCAATCCGTCACACGTATTTAACTTGACGGGTATTATGTCCGACAAGCCACTATCAACGAATAAATTAAAATGGAAAAAATAGTTTAAAATTAAGTGCTAAATAGGTAATTGAACGGGGACTTAATCGAAGGTCTCAAACTTAATTAAGCTAATTACTTATCACACATAAACCATCAGGCAGTACACACACAATCACACAACACCCGCTGTAACTATTCGAAAATTCTCCCTTTTCTGTGGAGGAAGTGGCCCAAGGATAGTCACTGGGTCACCCTGTGGGGGCGGTGACCCCAGCTAGTTAGCTTAGTATAGTCGCCGGCACATCAAGCTACTACAACCTGTCAAATTTCTTTAATAGATTTTGAACTTTATCCCTAAAGGATAAGGTTCAAAGTTGATTGGGAAAATTTGACAGTTTCGGGTAGCATGATGTGCTGGCGACTGTACAACTAAATACTCAGCCTATCGCAGTCCACTGCTGGAAAATTGCAAAACATTTAAGATTTGGAATTAAATTGAAACATTTAAAATTTGGAATTTCGCGCATTGAAGAAATCACCTTAATAAACTACACAATTATAATTGAAAATGATTAACAGTAATGTTTCCAAGATAATAATATATGAATAGGTATTCAGAGAATTGAGGACATGTATAGACAAATAACAAAAATATCACATAATTTCTATATCAGTTGATAAATGGCCCTATTTAAAATTTATAGACTGCATCAGTAGATCCTGATGCCTGCTGTTATACCTACTAGTTGCCTTCAAGGGCTGGTAGAAGGCGATGCTTACTAATTCTTTATTTCCTTGCGACGCGGGCGCGAGCGGCGTGTACCTACACTGAGAGGCTTCCTACCACGACACTTCATGGATCACACCTAGAATGTCATTTTAATTAATCTGAATCATCATCTTTCAGGCAGCGACACCTCATCCCGGTTTCAACAGCACTTACGAAGCCAACGACGACAGTGTCGCGTGTCCTCAGTACACCAAAAGTGGTGCGCCCGTCGGCACGATACAATGCTTGCAACTCAACGTATACGTTCCAAACACTGCTAATTCTACCAACAAGTTACCGGTAATGGTCTACATCCACGGAGGAGCCTTCGTTCTAGGACGCAAAGCCATGGCAGATTTATCACCAAAATTCTTAATCAGACATGACGTTATAATCGTCTCAATAAACTACAGATTAGGACCGTACGGATTCCTATGTGTAAGTGAACCTGGATTCAGCAACCAAGGTTTGAAAGACCAAGTATTAGCGCTGAAATGGATTAAAGACAACATCGACGCATTTGGAGGAGACAGTAAGAAAGTTACAGCGTTTGGACAATCAGCCGGAGCTATGACTCTAGACCTCCAACTGCTGACTAATGAAGATTTAGTCCAACGAGCGATCATACAAAGTGGTTCTGCATTGTCTACGTGGGTTATAGCTACACAAAATGATAGTATACCACTTAGTATTGCTGGAAATCTTGGATATACTGGCGAAGATTTAAAAGGAGCACTGGAATACATGAGCAATAAGGACCCATTAGAAGTAATGCAAGCGACACACACGGCACGTATCGTGAGTACACGAGGACATCCGCTGACGAGGCCTTGTGTTGAGACCGTCGGAGACGATGCACATTTAACGGACTTTCCAATCAATCTACAACCTAAAGTTAAAGGCATGGATCTCATGATCGGACATACAAATAAAGAAGTCATGTTTCTATACCCAAAACAATCCGACAAAGCATATTATGAGAATTACAGTTTTAAAGAAGAATTAGTCAAAGATTTTGACGAAATTTATGATGAAAATACTGTGAGACATTTTTACATCGGCGATCAGCTTCTAAGCGCAGATTTACAAAGTGATATTTTCGATTTCGGAACTGATTTAGTATTTTGCTATCCTGCTGAAAGAACTGTAGATAGATATCTAAACGCAAGAGCAAACAGAGTTTACAGATACGTGTTTTCGTATGAAGGTGGTAGAAATAGGGCCAAGATTTCAGGAAACTTCACATCGCCCGGGGCCTGCCACGGGGATGACCTGGGCTATTTGTTCGCCATGACAATGTTTAAGAATAAATTACCAAATGAGGAAGACCAGAAGATGATTGATACTATGACGACTATGTGGACTAATTTCGCTAAATATGGGTGAGTAGACATTAGATGGAAACATTACCATCCAATCCATAAAAATCCATCCAATGTATCATTTAATTAATTACATAATGTAACAACACCGCTGTAACCCCAGAAGGGTTCGGCAGAGCGGTACACCTAGTCACCTACATTTCACCTGTCTAGCGGTGCCCGCGCGTCGGCATTGACGTAGTGTTGTGCATTTTATTTTTTGCTTTAAATGTAACGTAACGAAGAAATTTGTACCAAAAAGATGTTGTCGTCCCTGTTTAGACATTTCGTTAGCGAAAAAAGACACTAATTTGCCCGCTGGCTTCGAGACGGGCAGGTTAATTGCGTAGGTAACACACTATCAGTAGCAATGGGTTTCATTTTGACAGTTCAACAACATTCATTGCGTTATTTACGTTGTTGTGCAGACACATTTTTCGAACATATGGAGCAATGGATTAGCAATATGCTTCAAAATGATTCAAATTGAGAGTAATAGTGTGTTACGCAATTAGGGTGCTGGTCTGTGTTGCCGCACCGCTCCCCGCGCCGCCGCCGCTCCCGCCCCGCAATTGGTGACTTCGAGTCCGAGGCCTAAGAGCCCTCTTACATTTCGGTACTAAGCGCGCATCTTTTTATTTTTTTTTATAAATGACATCTCGCAGTTCAACCTAGGTTGTCAACCGAGGTTGTCGTCTACTTAACCGGGCTTGCCTGTGAATGCCTCAATAAATTAAGGCCTCCAGCCAGGGCGAGCGCGTATCGCCAGTGAAATATATAGTAGGTACTTTCATTTTATTTATTAAAAAATCAAAGTATATTGTTTTTTTATTCATATTGTTTAAGCAATTGTTGGAGACTATTTTGGTATAAATACCACGTGAAAATGATGTAGAAGTCGTTTTCTTTATTTATAAATAATATAACAAAAATGTATTCTATTATTATAAAAGTACATATATATGATGTTTGTGATATGAAAATTTGTTTTGATGGATTATATTCAAAAGAATCTGCAAATTAGAGCTCTCAAATCAGCTCTCCATGAGTTTTTGCCTAAACATGCATCAGGAGAACGATTATTGCTATATACTTAATAAAAAAATCGCTTTATTATTATTGTGGAAGAGAAAACGAACTATATTTACCAATTAATAGTTATTTATATCAACCAACGAATATTCAATTTCAACGAGGAAATCATGCATCTACGCGCATTTTTGTAGGTCTCCCTATTACATGGGCCTCCAAGTCCCATGTAATAGGGAGCGAGTTTATTGCCACCAACCGGGCACAAATCCAGATTTTGGGCTGCTACTAACAAATTCGCTTTGCCGCACCCGGAAATGGAACCCAGGACCTCAAGTACATTCATTGATGATAATAATAATAATATTCCACAACTTTCACACAACGCCATCTAATCCAAAACTAAGCAGAGCTTGTGCTATGAGTACTAGACAACTGATAAACATACATATACAGGAAAATTTTTTAGTCACCGTCCAAATTTTGATATATTACTCTTTGGCGAAAATCATTGAATACTTGTTTTTTCTTTTAGTATCACTCAATACAAAAATATTGAGATATCATATCACAAAGTAATCTATAAAAAGTTTATGTTTCTGGACACTGCCGCGCCGTGCGTACGCGCTTGATGAAGTTGCGCGGGCCGCCCCGCCCCGCGCGCCGCCGCAATTCATTGATAACACAATAATAATCAAAGTTGCAAATTTTCCCTTCATACTTTCACGGGCTTAGTACCGTCAATAAGCAAAAGCTTTGTGCTATGTTCATTAAGATTAGAATGTAATCCTTAATTAAACAATTACAAATAAAGTAAAAATAAACTAGATATAATAAGAACTTTAGACCTTATTAAAGCCGTGCGAAAAAGTTTTGCTATTAGGCGTATTTAAAAAATTTTAATCAACTTATGTACAGACGCCAGCACATCAAGCTACTACAATCTGTCAGATTTCTTTAATAGATTTTCAACTTAATCCCTATAGCATAAGGTTCAGAATTGATTGGGAAAATCTGACAGTTTCGGGTAGCTTGATGTGCTGGCGTCTGTACAAATAATTAAAAATTTAATCAAAATCATCTTAGAACAATCACATTAACAGTACTTTAATAAATGTTCAAAATGCATACCGTTTCTCTCTAAACAGAGTCTTGCACGTTTATGCATATTGTTTTTAATTTTGTTGAGCACTACAGTGTCACTTTTCACTTGGTCGAATGCACGTACAATTAGCTCTTTTAATTGGTCTAGGCTTTGGGCTTCCTCCACATACACTCGTCGTTTTATTTCGCCCCACAAAAAAAAGTCACATGGAGTAAGATCTGGTGACCGGGGTGGCCAGGCGACGGGCCCCCCGCGACCGATCCAACGATCACCGTGTTCTATGTTTAAATAATCACGAACGGCGGCGGAGTAATGAGGCGGTGCACCGTCTTGTTGATAATAAAAAATCTCGATGGGAGATTACCGGCACGTCATCCATGAAAACTGCGCGTAAAATATCTAGTACGTGCCCCCGGTCAGCCGTCCCTCAATGAAATATGGCCCCAGTATTCTGTTGCCGATAATTCCAGCCCACACATTTGCGCTAAACCGCACTTAGTGATATGTTTCTCGTATCATGTGTGGGTTTCGAAATGACCACCAATGTTCATTATGCTGATTATACAGCCCCCACTCGAGTAAACAAGGCCTCGTCAGTCCACAATATGTTAGCATCGGGGTGTGCGATCAGCCACTCGCAGAAGGCTCGACGGGGAACGGCGTCTGCGTCGTGCAAGGCCTGTGCCTTTTGAAAATGGTACGGGTACAACCCAGCAGTATGGAGAAGTTTCCACACGGCATATTGCGAAGCGCTGCGCTGCATCTCGCGTACTCGATCTAGGGCTCCGTTCAAAGAAATCGAAGATATCTTCTTTGATCTCTACTGCGAGTCTCGGCCTGCCACGTCCTTGAGCGTGTGTAGGAGCTATAAATTGGCCATGGTCTAATAGCCTCTGATTTGCGGCCAAAATCGTTTGGCGATTAGGTACTGAAGGATTTATTATCCCTTGATTGCGAAGGCGAGGAACACTTTCTGCTTCGTACAGTCTCTGGGCACCGTTCAAGCTTTCACCACTAAGTATGTAAGATCGCACCACTTCGTAATACTCGCGGTAGGAATACATCGTAAACAAATTCACGAATCACGATAGCGCGGGGCGCCGCGCGCCGGCGGGGTGCGCGGGAACACGGAAGGAAGCGCTTGCGTCGCGAAAGGGTGCGCGCGGCCGACTAACGATGATGTGACGCGCACAGGTGTAGCGGGGCGGGGGTAAGCGGGGTGTGCGCCGCTGCCCTTTTCATTGATGTTTGCGCGGCAAGTGTAGTATTATTAACGTTTAACTTGTGACCACGCAGAGCGGATAATTCTTTCGAGAAAATGATTTAATATGAAAATTTTACGTATCGTTTTTTTTTCAAAAATGGAGTTAGTAAATGATACCTAATGTATAGAAAAAATTTGGACGGTGACTAAAAAATCTTCCTGTATATTTCTAAATACATACATATTATAGTTAATAGTTCGTTTTTCATTACAGAGACCCAACTCCATCTTTGTCAGATCTCATCACCGTACAATGGCAACCAATAGAAGCGTCGAGGCGGCCATTTTTGAACTTGGGCAAGCCAATCACACTTGAATATCGGCCGTTCTACAGAAGAATGGCTTTCTGGGAAATGTATTACAAATTGCACAGTAATAATGAAAAGGGATACAAAGGGAATTGAAATGTTTAAAGAAAATTGCTGAGTTCTTGAATGGAATGGACATTTGGACAACCTGAAGAATATTATTTATATAGATTTAATTTATTTCTGCCAAATGTCTGCAAATTGATGACACCAAAGGAGTGTGCTACGTTGGGCCCTATACAACATAAGATATTTGATCAAAAAATTATATTGTGTCAAAATGTTATGTTTGTTTTTATGTTTTTGAGTTTCATTTGTTTTTTTGTGTATATAAGTATTCCAAAGGGCACTCAAAATGAGAATTATCCGAATACGGGTGAGCCATACCTCACCGGGACGCCATGGCAACGTCGCCAGGTCGCGCTACCAACTAACGGCCCGACACAATAACCTTTTGACAGATCACTACTGATGGTAGCGAGTATAATATAATCGTATGATTATATTATACTGATATAGATACATATATGATTAGATCGCTACTGATATAGATTCATCATCATTTCAACCCGGAATCATCCACTGCTGCGTACATATGCTCCCCTTTCTTCTGCCATACTTCCCGGTTCTGTGCGTCTCTCATCCAGGTATTTCCCGCGACTGGCGATATCATCAATCCAACGCGCTTTTGGACGGCCCTGGTTTGTTTGGCCTAACCTTGGCCACCATTCGGTCACAGCTTTATTCCATCGGCCATCTCTTCGTCAGCTAGATGGATACAGATTATTAGGACGTTAAAACCAAAAAAAAAAATGTTAAAATAGGTTTTTCTACCTCCGGTATGCCAATACCGGGGATAGATTAGTAATTGGTTTCGGCGGTAAATGTATACAGCTGTATAATGGGTAGCTCACCAGGCGTCCGTTTGGTTACACAGTCAACCATACATTGAGGCTCTTAGGGCAGTATGAAATACAAAAAAAAATTGTAAGTAAACCGATATCGTTTATTTGTCATCCTTGTTCAGAACCTCACACAATTAGATCATGTTACTTATATACAAAGTATACATAAATAACTACGCTATATCATTCACAATGATCTGAGACAGCCATCACAATAAGTCCAAACCTACGTTTAATTATATCTAAATTAGTATTAAATTAAATTAATTGAAACCTTACGAGGTACCAGAAAGAACCCTACGTATTGAAACTCGACCAACTTATCTGTTACACTATAGTTCTTGGGAGTCGTTTTGTATTGGATACAAGGTCTTTTTCGTCATCTTTCATTTATTATGCTCTTTATAACTGAAATCCGATAAATCTTCAAATGAGGAAATAGTCTAAGATTGAGGTGTCAATCACACGCCCGGTTCAAAGAAAGAATCATTTAATTATTTTCGAAATCTCAGTATTCTTACAGGCCTACCGTTTGACTCAAACGGTGTCTGGGAAAGTTGCGCGGTGCGGGAGGGTTGTTGACGCCCGTCAGCGGGTTAGTGCCGGAGCTTCGCGACACGTCACCGCACTCATCCCGCACCGCGCAGCTATTGATTGAGGGGGAAGCGCCAAGGTAGCGCACAAAATTCAAATTTTGTTAGGTTTTTTTGCAATTTGCAGGTATGTGTCAGGTTGTATGTTGAACAAAATATGATTCACGACCGTAACAAGTATGTAATTTACAGAATTATAATCATTAAAATCATCAATACAACCCTCTAAGTACATACAATCCTACAGAATGAATATTTCATGAAATATCAATTTCGTGGGCTACCTTAGATAATGTTAGGTCTGTTATCTCAATCTCGCTCAGGAGTCTCAATTACCTCCTAAGATTGCTTCTTGTAACGTCTAAAATCGCTTAAACTTATAAAACTGTAAAGTAAAGCACATTTTAACGTGTTACAACCTTCAACATTTTACAACAATAACGACCATGGGTATTAGACAACTGGGTGAAATGCGACCGCGATGCAGCGTATCCGCTCAGGCCCTGCGTTCACAACTTTACAAGGATCTTTTGTTGCGTGGCAAAAATTGGAACTAACGTCGCCATCTTGTTTTTTCAGCACAATTTCACAAATGTTTACCAACAACGCTCCCCTGTCCTTTACGCACCAAAAGATCCTTGTACAGTCCTTTCAAGGTTATTTTACTTCTGATAGCAACAACCTTATTGTAACGAGAATAAAGATCACAATGATTTTGACAGAGCTGTCAGTGGCAGCAAACCAACAGCACAACCTTATTAGAATGAGAATAAAGAACACTGTGATTTGGGCAGTAACTGTGAAAGGACTGTAACACTACATGAAATATTTGAAGATGACGTCACGTCTGACAGTTGTCTTAGCTTGGTCAGCTAATATGGCTCCACATTGGCCCAGTATGTCACCGCAACGACTCTATTCGTATACAATAGTGGGCTATTTGGATTCGTAAAGACTATAGTGCTTTGTGTTTAGAAAATATTTATTGTGAGTAAATTACTCAACAAATATAAGAGAACAACAGCTTATCGAACAAATTTAAGACGACAATGGCGCCGATTCCATTGTACACAAACTAAACTAAATTTAAATTCAGTGCATCTTTTTATTTCTATTTCATTCAGAAAAGGACAAGATAGATATTAGTTTAGTCCTGTCAAATTAGTCAGCGCCTGCCGTAAATTGACGTATTTTTAGTACCCATTTCATTAATCATGTCTAAACATGTCTATTGAGGACTAAACTAATATTTATCTTCTGTCCTTTTCTTAATGAAATAGAAGAAAAAGATGCACTGAACTTAAATTTAGTTTAGTTTGTGTACAAGGGAATCGGCGCCATTATTTGAAATAATACTTAGTTCTAAGAAAATATAATATACTAGCTTGCCCGCGACTCCGTCTGCGTGTACTTTCTATTTCATAATTTTTTTTTCATATGTAAAATAGCCAGGATGAAAAGTAGACTGGTCCTGGGATCTGCGAGGTAATTGCGTGACGCAGTAACAGCAGCAAGGGTTCAACAACATTCATTGCGTTATTTACGTTGTTGATCAGACAAATTTACGAACATATAAAGCAAGGATTAGCAATATCCTTCAAAATGGTTTACATTGTGATTGAAAGTATTTTACGCAATTATGGTACCGTAGAAGGACATAGGCAGCTTTTCTGTCACTGGGCTATTTTTCAAATTTCATATGAGTTCAGGCGTGAACAGGTATCAGGCAGACAGACAGTTACTTTCGCATATATAATATTAGTATGTATTATCGGGCACTAACTCTCATCACAAACATCGGTTCCCTGTACAATACACGTCAGAATACTCGATCTTTTCTCTCGGTAATTTTATTAATAATAACGTTCAATTAGAAATTGACTATAAATGATATATCAAGTATTAAGGACACAACACTGTAAGACAGTGTAATGGCAGCATGAAGTCGATATTAACAAATCCGTATCGTATGTGCGTGTAAATATTTCGTATGTCTATTATAATCTACCCATACTAGAAATTCTTGAGAGGTTGAAGATACATTATGAAATACTATAGTACTCTTGATTTACAAGATTGTCTTAAAGCTGTAATCATAGAATAGAGTCTAAATTTCTTAAAGGCAATTGGTTTTTCTACTTATTAGCTCAACTGTCACTAATGAAACACAATTTTCAAACTTTTTCTATAGTTACCGATCTTTAAGGAGATATCTCGACATCGGAGCGGATAAATGAGAAATTGCTCCGTTGTATGTGCCGCGTATCGCTCGCTGGTAGTAGCTGGCTGGTACAGTGCATCTTCAGGTGCTGTGTGTCATTCGACCGCTCGAGCTTCTGCGATCACTGCCCGAGCTTGTTCCAGGGCTTTTCTGCAAAAAAAAAAGGTTTTTTTTTATTTTTAACTACAGTGCCTGGCGTTTAATATAACAGCGTTTGAGAAAGAGACTGTCACACTGGTAAGAGTGTCAGACACGACGCTTCAGATGCCGAACAAAGACAAAATAAAAGGTAGGTAAAACAGACGGCAAATAACTTGAAATCGAAATTATTTTTTATTATTAATCGAAAAACGATAAGTCGGTGTAATTTGAGGAACGAATGGGGCGGGGAACCGCGCCTTTATACAAGACGCGCATTCTTCGCAATGTACATGTATATACAACGTGTAACGTTAAATGCGCAAAACCTCAGACACCCAAAGTGATTTTTAATTCAATTGACCTATTTCAGAGTGAAAATAAGTGATTAAAAAAATTGTAAAGGTTTTATGTGCTGTTTTAGTTTTACTGGCCATTCTGATCGTTTCTTGCGTCTGCGACGACGCTTTACCGAGGGAGAAGTCGTCACTGGGCGCGCCGCGCTGACATTGGGTTGCTTGACCTATTAATAAATAGACACGGCAACGTTTTTAATGAAGATTTTTTGAAAAATGTGACCTATATTAAAAAGTGGTTCAATTAATTCTGCTCGTTATTCTGATCAAACTATTTTCAGGTTTTGCGCATTTAACGTTACACGTTGTATATTGATGTTCATGTACAGTTAGCTTATTTTGTAATTTAAATAAATAAATATCTAATAAATAGAGTAGTCAGTGTACTTACAGATGCAGCGGGTTGTCACTATCAAGCCTCGACAGTGCTAAAGTAGCAAGCGCAGCCAGTCTCGCGAGCGCGCGCTTACGTAACGCTCCAGTTCGTGGAAGCGTCGCCGTGAGAGCCGACGCCGCGCTAGCCACGTGCGGCCCGCCCGCTGCGCCCGCGCCGCAGCATAACGTCTCTGGAGAAAGAAATAAACGTTTATTTACGTCTTGAAGTAACATAAAAGTATCACAGTACATCTATCTGCACATTTTACAAACACCCTGGCCCAGGGGACCGTTGTCCTTACTCCCGATGTGTTTTAGCTCATCCGAAAAATTGAATTTCACATTTGTTCTGACGTATCAACTACTTTCAGACGGGCCCGTATCATCGTTGTCGGAATTAGAGAGTAGACTCCCAGGCACAAACTTAGGAAAGTCATGTAGTTAAAAAAATCTGCGTTGTAAAGACAATATAATTGTTACTGCTAGAAACGAAATAAACAATACTTCTTTTCGATTTGGCAACTTTGCGAAATTAAAGTCGTGTCAAGAAATTTTATCGCTATAATATGGAGTTTATTGACGCGAAGTTTCCGTCCATAATTTAGCACTTTCCTATGACGTAAAGGAACTTCCTAATATAATACTTTTACTCCTAAGTGTTAAATGACAGAATTCATCCATGTATGCAATTGTATTACCATGTATATTTTACCGTATTGTAATACAGTATCAACTAGTAGAATATCTATAGGTATACTTGTTGTAACATTAAATACACCTAATGACTACCTACATGAAAAGTCTGTTCATATTGTGTGTTTTATACCTTTGTATACATTAGGTAGGTAACTTATTCACTTGTGTATAGATCTGGGATAAATTGAAGTTAATAAAATATAATCTCTATCTGACTGAAGTTGTTTTATTTCGATAATGTCACATCAACGCTGCGAGGCCATAAAAAGCACGATTATTCGTTATTCACGATTATTCACGTTTTTTTTTTTTCAATTAGCAGCAGTTCTCTTATTTTGTTTTTAACTATCTTTGTTGTTTTGTACCTACATGAGTGATCTGTGGTAATTTTATAAGTTGCGAGTTGTTTAGACATCATTTTTAGGTTATCTCCTAATTTGTTTAATTACTTTAAAACTCGGATACTTGTGTGAAAATGAACACTTTTATTTAATAGTATATAAAGCGTAGTCTATAATAAATAAAGATTTATTGTGTTTCAACTTAAGACGGATTTCCATACATCGTTGGTCATGATCCTTTGGAAACTGTAAAAAAAAATCATGCAATATTATTGTAATGTCAACAGTATACCTAAGGGGCTGTTCAAGTATTACGTCAGCAGATTTTTTGCAATGATTAACTTTGTATTCAAAATAATTGTGTTCAAACCAAAATTGCCTTTTGAAGAAAATCCGAAAAAGTAAAGAAATAAATTCTGCTGGCGTAATCACCATCCAGACCCCCATTCCCATGTCATCAAAATAACTAAGTCAAAGATTTCCCCGAGTGCTTACGTAATATTTGAATGGTCCCTAAGATAATAAGTTATGCACAAATAATCAATATATATTATAAAAGAATGTGTACAATGTGCGTGCCGCTAAAACTCAGAAATGAGTCCCGGTACGATCAAGGGAGTTATATGGTGTGGTAACCCTCTATCTCCATCCATGAAGTCCATGAAGTCCATGAAGAAGGCTCCAGTTTTTACCTGAAGGGCATCCTTTTGAAGATATAGGGGAATTTTTGCCCTCTACAAATTTCTAGAACAGTCCAGAACATTCTGGAATATTCGGGAACATTCGAGAGCGTTCCAGAACATTCTGTAATGCTCGGAAACATTCAGGAGTATTCGAAAGCATTCCACAACATTCCAGAACATTCTGGAATCTCATATCAACTCTCTGAGCGAAGCCGGGTACCTCAGCTAGTAATAAATACATCTCAAAGTGCATAATAACTTACCAATAAGCGACAGCACGAGCGGGTCAGCGCACAGCAGT
>OX451387.1:4242238-4328733 GCA_949629135.1 Eremobia ochroleuca
CATTTTTAAAAAAACCTGTACTCAGCTCGGGAATCGAACCCGGTCGTTTTGAAAAAAAAAACTAACACTATTTCTATTTGGATATCGATTGTGTAGGTCTTAAGCAGTAAATGTTTCTATGGAACATGATGTCTAAAATGATTAAAAGGCATTGTTTTCACATACTTTTATTTATTTTAGTAGGTGTTCAATGTTCAATTTAAAAAATCAAATGGCCCGCGAGGTCGCCCGATTTAACGCCTCTAGACTATTTCTTGTGGGGTTATGTTAAGGATGAAGTGTACAAAACAAACTATGACACCGTTGAAGACCTAAAAGCAGCCATAGAGTCAATTTTAACGCAAATTCACCACATGAAGATACAAAATGCAATAGTAAGATCGTTACCTAAACGTCTTGAATATTGTATTGAAAAAAACGGTGGTCACTTCGAACACCTACTAAAATAAATAAAAGTATGTGAAAACAATGCCTTTTATTCATTTAAGACATCATGTTCCATAGAAACATTTACTGCTTAAGACCTACACAATCGATATCTAAATAGAAATAGTGTTAGTTTGTTTTTTCAAAACGACCGGGTTCGATTCCCGAGCTGAGTACAGGTTTTTTTAAAATGTATGAATGCAGTTTTTCTTGTTATTAAAATCGATGTCATGGTTCCTAAGAACAGCGGGCCTAAAAAGGCCACTTTAAGCAATACCTCTAAAAGTGATTCATTTCCTGAATTCCCAGCAGATCATTAGCAATTCCTCTAATTTTCGTAAAATGGTGACACATTTTAGCTGAATCACATTCAATTCATTTCATAGCAGAATCATATTTGGTGTAAACATTGCCGCATGAAAAAAATAAAGATCGTAATTTTATCGGTAAATTTTTCTATAAGTTTTTATTAATTAAATTGGATTTCTTTGTTTTTTATTTCTACAGGTGAAATTATATTACATTACAGTATACTTCTAACTGTTAAAAAAACCGCAGTTCAGCCCTGAAAAGGGAAATTGGAAACAATTTTATAGGCTGGCAACGCGTAAAAAAAGTTTTCAGTTTATCCCTCGACTCCTTGAGTTAACGTCAATAATAATTCTAGTCACAGTACAAAACTTTTGAATTTTGTTATTTCGTGCGTGTTGCATTATTTCTAAAAAAATGCAAAGTAAGTGCATACTTGTTTATCTTTGATCAATATTTAATTTTATGGCAGTACAAAAGTGTTCAAATGTACGTAATGTTTCTAGGAATGGAAAGACGTGCAGCTAGGATGTCGGGGGCTCAATGGAGCATTCTGATCGAATTCTTGGAGCGTAACCCCAACCTGGCTAGGGCTCACGGATACAATAATACTGCCCGAGGTAGAGCACAGTCCTCTCGCCAGTGGTCAGAGCTAGCTGGATTGCTCAATGCCGAGGGAAGTGGCACAACCAAAACCCCCAAAGATTGTAAGTCTGTCTGTTGTAAGTATTTCAATATTCACATTTCTCAAAGAGTGCCATCACAACTTCAATTTATTTCCCGTCGCACTTAGCTGTTTTTTTTTTAATATAGTTTATTTATTATATTGCAGTATGTCAGTAACTACAAAAGCAAGTTAAAAAAGTTGGTTGCTGACATAAACACCGAAGCAAATAGAACAGGCGGAGGGACTCCTAGTGGAGGTCAACTGTCTGATACGGATCTGCGGTTTTTATCCATAATGTGACAGGGTTTTGGCCAGAATGCCCCTGCAGTAGCTGTCAACCCTTTACCAGATATGGTAATAATTTGATATGACATTAAAATCTTGCAAAAATCTGGCTAGCAAATAAAGTGTTATAAATACTTACTATGTATCTTTGTTTTAGGAACAACAGTCAACTGCAGCAGGTATGCATCAGCAGACATCAGGTTTGGGAGCAGAACAATTACAGTGAGTAGATTTTCTGTGTGACTTTAACATAATAACAAATTTCTAATTTCTTACGTGAATTTTAGTGAGGTAGTGGTGGTTGTGGCTGAGGATTCCAACAACACTGAAAGTGGGAGCTCTTTCAGTGTTGAGCCCCTTATAGACACAACTGCTGCCCCAAGCCCTGGTCAGACTCTTGAGTCAGCACCAAGCCCCCCTGGCCCGGCCGATGCTGCAACAGTGCCTCTGCCTCGACAACCTCGCCAGAGAAGATACCGCAGTGAGTGGAATTTTCTAACCCGACAGCTATTCATATTGCGGATAACAATTATTATGACTATTGAAAATGATTATGGTATTAATTATATTATGTATTTTAGGTCGTCCATTGGCTCCACTGGATGAGGCTCGGAGAGTTTTGTCTCAGGTGGAGCAGCAACGTGCTGCAGCTGATAGAGCGTCTGCTGCTGCATATCAGCAAATAGCACAGAACCTTGGGAGGCTTGCTGATGCAGTCGAGAGATATCTATCCCATATTGGTGTCCCATAGTGGTAAAGTAAGAATTTATTGTACAGATGCCAGCACATCAAGCTAACCAAAACAATCAAATTTTCCCAATCAACTTTGAACCTTATACTTCAGCTATAAAGTTGAAAATCTGTTAAATTAATTTGACAGATAGTAGTAGCTTGTTGTGCTAGTGTCTGTACAAGCAATTAAAACAAAACAAGGATATCATTAACTTTTAATTTAATTTTAATTTATCGTCGCGCTGACCAAAGCCGTTGTACAAGGGCATTTCGTACAGATTCACCAGCAGTGAGGTGATTTCTTCGTGATGCAGTTTCTGGAATATTAGTTACCTGAAACAGATTTTAATTATGAATATTAGTTTTGTTTCGTCTTAGTTTGACTGGATAAAATGATATTTTAGTGCAATTGTGATATATTTTTATTATATCAATGGTTGAACTTGATTTTTCCTGAATTTCGTACCTGCATATTCGCTTCATTTTGCTCATCCTGAGGTGTTAATGCCATTACTGGTAGCCTGGCAGCATTGGCGATATTATGTAATACCACACAAGCGTTGGTGATATACCCAGCCATAGTGGGGTGGTAATGTAGCTTCCGATCTACTAACAAACACCGCCAACGAGACTTAAGAACTCCGATGGTGCGCTCCACTGTATTGCGTACCCGACAATGCAGATCAGTGTAGTATCGTTGAGGGGTATCGGGCTCTGTGTCCACTATTGGTGTCATCAGGGTTGATCTGAGGGGATAACCTGAGTCACCTGAAACATATTTTATTGTTATAACACCCAAATTAAACAATGATGTTTTGAATTTCATATCATTTAAAAGTTATGTGAAATTATTCTTCTTAGCATATCGCAGTCCATATACGAGTCAGCCTAGAATTTGGCACCTTCAGTAGCGTCCTTCAGCCTTTATACCATTATCATTAATATTATTGACGATTTGAATTACCTAAAAACCACACATTTTCGTTTTCAGCCTGATGGAGTTGTTCCAAGTGGCTGTTAAGTGGATGGTGATTCCAGACAAACGAGTCATGGTTTGCCCCTCCGTGGCTGGCATCGACACTTAAAATATTTAAATCAGAGTCGCATACCTAAAAAAAACATGTTATTATTATTTAGTTGTTAATTTAGTAAAAATGTTTTTTCTGTCTTCGTTGTTTTATATTAGTAATAGGTATAGTGTAGGTTGTTATTGTTAGAGCCAACAAAAAGGTATAAAACATCTTGTTTTGTTTTTTTTCTAAACTAAATAAATATCATTTTTCATTATTTTGTTTGCCTATGTCTAACAGAGTCGTCACATAAAGAAGGCTGATTATTATAAGAGTTGTTAATTTAGTAAAAATGTTTTTCCCGTCTTTATTGTTTTATATAAGTAATAGGCATAATGTAGGTTGTTAGAGCCAACAAAAAGGTATAAAACATCTTGTTTTGTTTTTCTTCTAAACTAAATATATATAATATTTCATTATTTTGTTTGCCTATGTCTAACAGAGTCGTCACATAAAGAAGGCTGATTATTATAAGAGTTGTTAATTTAGTAAAAATGTTTTTCCCGTCTTTAATGTTTTATATAAGTAATAGGCATAATGTAGGTTGTTAGAGCCAACAAAAAGGTATAAAACATCTTGTTTTGTTTTTCTTCTAAACTAAATATATATAATATTTCATTATTTTGTTTGCCTATGTCTAACAGAGTTGTCACATAAAGAAGGCTGATTATTATAAGAGTTGTTAATTGTTAATTTAGTAAAAATGTTTTTCCCGTCTTTATTGTTTTATATAAGTAATAGGCATAATGTAGGTTGTTAGAGCCAACAAGAAGGTAAGCTAAATAAATATTTTATATTATTTCATTATTTTTGTTTCCTTATGTCTAACAAGGTTGTCACAAAAAAAGGCTGATTATTATAAAAGTTGTTTAGTAAAATGTTTTTCTTGTCTCTGTTGTTTTATTTTAGTAATTTAGGTGCCTACTAACTACCTAATAAAATTGAAGTGAAAGTAAAGTAAGATAACATCACATCCTGAAGGGTTGGGCAGACATGTACCTTTAGTACCTACACACACATTTCGATAGTTATTTTTAAGGCCCATGTAGGAAGTAAAATAGAATTAAGGAAAACAGTTGGTAACTGTATGAAGTAGTTAGGTAGGTACTTACAATTTGAGCATTTAAAGAGTGATATCGTTTTCGGTTAAAAAACCTCTCCTCGTATTCTGCAGGCTTAGTAATTGCAATATGAGTGCCATCGATACAACCCAAAACACCTGGCATTCCAAACTTCTGGTAAAACCTGAAACACAACTGTTAATGGTAGGTTCTCCCTGTTTACTTATAATAGACTAGCTGCACCTCGCGGTTCCATCCGCGTAAGTTTCGATTCCGTGGGAATATCTGGATAAAAAGTAAGACCTTTAAGTAACCAGCTATGTACCTATCAAGTTTCATCGCAATTGGTTGATTAGTTTTTGCGTAAAGAAGTAACAAACATACAGTACATTGCCCGCTGCTGCGTGGAACCACACCGGCCACTTTTGTTTAGATCGAAATTTTTAAATTCGTAATATCTATTGAATGGAATTACCGATTTGTATAATTCAAAAAGTAATCCACACATGTTGAAACATGTCATAGGAAATGATTTATTTAGATAAGGATTAATACAAAGCCCAACATGGTCTGGTTTGGTCGGCATTTCTATCAACTTTTAAGATGTAAAAAAGTAGTTATAGTGACAAAACTACAATAGTTGGACATATGGTATCGCAAATTTTTTTGTAGATATTGATATGTTCTTTAATATTGTAGAACATTTTATTGTTCCATCGTCAATAGTTTCCGCAGCGCATGCGATGAAAGACATTTTATGGCTATTTTTTTTAATATAGCCTATGTTACTCAGGGATAGTGTAGGTAGTATTCTAAGTGATTTTTTTTTTTAAATCGGTCCAGCAGCTTTTGAGTTTATTTGTTACAAACATACATACATACAAATCTTTCCTCTTTATAATATTAGTGTAGATGTGTATACACACTGGAAGAGCTGTTTATACCCATAATAAGTTATAATTAAGTTTTCCTAATGAAGATAACATAGTGATTGAATAAATGTATTCTTACTTACCCAGTTTTGATGGAATTCCGTTCTGCCTGTGTTTGCGGAAAACGAATATACTTCCTCCGGAAATGGTCATTGTTAAGAGCTAGTGTCACAGCTCTCACACAGTTAGATACACTAACTTGGTGCATCTTATGGTGTGCACTAGCTCCTATGAACCTCTGGTATGACCCAGATGCGTAAAAACTAAGAGTACTCAGGACCTAAAATGTCAATAGAAGAATATACTAGTGGTACAGGGTAAATCTCTATAATAATGAACAAATGATAGTGTATATATAGAACTATTTAAGTAAAACCAGTAGGTACAATCCATTTACTTGCCTTGGAGGTAGTACTTATGCCACCTCGGCGGGAACTTAAGTACGGCTCCAGCTCAAGGATGAGGTCGCGACACACGCTTTTATTTAGCCTGTATAAGCCGACAAACTCCAGATCCGGCATTTCGAACGCTATGTCCATTTTCCGAAGAGCTGCATTTCGTCGGCAATATAAAACGTTCTCCATAACGCGCGCGTGCTCCACAAAATTTTCATAAAGGGCTAAATCTGCCATTATAACAATATTTTTTTTACAAAACCTCCAATATGATTTGTGAGATGTTACTTTTGACTAACTTCTTATGATTCTGCTATTTGACATTAAAGCAATTCATATTTTGTGGACCATTTTACGAATCCCCATACAAAACTGTCAAACGGATGAATTGCGTGATATGAATTGTACACAAATAATATTATGAATTGTCAGTTTGTGACCATTTTACGACTTAAAATATGATTCATAATGTTATCATTTTATGATTCTGGCAAAGTGGCCTTTTTAGGCCCGCTGATCTTCGTATATCTTATAGTTTCAGACTTTCCCATACTGACCGCTCTGAATGAGCCACCCTGTATATTATAATTATGTTGTAGTAAATATTATGTACGTAAATTATAAGTTATTAACCTATTGATGATATATTTCTCTACGTTTTTAGGGTTCCGTACCCAAAAGGTAAAAAGGAACCCTATTACTCCCGCTCCACTGTCCGTCCGTCTGTCACCAGGCTGTATCTCATGAACCAAGATAGTTAGACAATTGAAATTTTCACAGTTGATGGATTTCTGTTGCCGCTATAACAACAAATACTAAAAAACAGAATAAAATAAATATTTAAGGGGGCTCCCATACAACAAACATGATTTTTTGCCGTTTTTATAGATAATGGTACGGAACCCTTCGTGCGCGAATCCGACTCGCGCTTGGTCGGTTTATTTATTATTTATAATTTTAATAGTTTTTTTTTATCATTATTCGGCTCAACCAAAGCACCTGCCATCTAATCTCTTCACTACCGTTGGACTTGTAGAGAATGCCTAAGGAATTAAGTCCGCCTTTGTACCTTTTTGCGTGCGAAAAGATTAAATAAATATTCAGGGTTGGTACTTTTTCGATAGAATTTTTTTGCTTCCATCCATCCAGTTGATAAACCAGCAGAATAAAAAAAAATGTAAGGTGGACGGATTGTGCGGGGGATGATTTGAAAAAAAAAAAGGAATTTATGAAAATAGAAGAGAAAATATTTTGCGTCGTCCCCAAGTAACATATTGACGAGGCAGTTAAAACATTTTGTAAATATATGTTGTTTTGACCTAATAATTATTTTGCATGCAATTGACACATATTCTGTGTAGCTAAACATGTGGACATTGTATTTAAATAAGACTAACACCATTATACCATGTTTAAGGCAAATAAAGACTTATCTTATCTTAATAAAGCTAAATAACATATCATACATGGTGACAGGAACAGCAACATCATTTATTTATTTATTTTATTATTTATGTACACACAGTAAAATACATATGGATATGACATAATTAAAATACAGAAATTGGATTGAAATTGGAAACAGTACATGATTCTGAAGTACGAAATGTTTCAATGGAGGGGTCTGTTGAAATATTTCGTTGGTTATTATAAAAAAAATTACAGTTCCATACATTTTGCTCTCGTAATTCACGCGACTTTTCTATGAAACGGCTGGTTTTTTTTTATAACCGACGAAATCTTTCTATGCTACCGTTTAGAATCATGTGCTGAATTCATGGTTACAGTTTGCGCGTCGATGTGATGCCACCCCGTATAAAATATAGATACATACTGTGGAGGCAACGCAGGCAGAAACACATCAGCTCCAAGCGCCACAGCCAACCTTGCTCGTAACGCAGCCGATAGGCGCCGCAACGCATTGGAACATGTGGGCAGACCCGCGGCCCGCACTAGTAGCGAACGCAGACGTATGCACGAACGCACGCTCATTGGGTCCCACGCTACTGTTACTAGCTCTGGAACGAACAGGCTCAGGCTATAATAGATTCATTGAAGGGGTCAATATAGACATATCCTATACCATACCCTATACCATACTTGAACATACGTCTATACATATACTAATGATAAAGCTCCAGAGATTGTTTGTTCTTTTTTTTTTTCTCAAAAAGCCAGAAAGAAAGCTATGTGAAAACGAAGTAATACCGTGGACAGGCGATGCGATACGACGGGATGTCGGGGAACAAGAAATTTCACGCGGACGAACTCGCGGGCATACCAGTTTTAGCTACATGTAGTGCCACGTAATCGATTATCTATTTTGGAGTTAAGTAGTCAAAGTTGATTTTTGATTGATTGTTAGTAATAAAAAAACTTTTTTACAAAAAACAACCAACTTCCAAAAAAACACTACATAGTGAAAAATAACATTAATTTTTGGAAGTCCGTGTCTTTGGATCTGTATTTTAGTTTTTTTGCCACCAACTAACTTTTTAATAAAAAAAAAAACAGCCGACTTCCAAAAAAGACACTACAAAGTGAAAAATAACTTTAATTTCAGAAGTCGGTGGCAAACAACAAAAATGCCAACCCAGCGACATCGACTTCCGAAATTAAAGTTATTTTTCACTTTGTACTGTCTTTTTTTGGAAATTGGTTGTGTTTCTATTGTTTTATTGGGAATATGTGAACCAGGTACACACAAAATCACATCAGAAACGACAAGAGCCCTCATACAATGAGTGATTCCGAGATTACATACAAACATAAACTTATGCCTTTTTCCCATCGGGGTAGGCAGAAACAACAGCACGCCACGTGCTACTCCGTGATACTCCTTTTGCTTGAAGACGTAATAGCATAATATTAGCCTACAATATTCCCACTGCTGGGATACAGGCCGCCACTCTATGAGAGGGAGAGGGCCACAATCCACCACGCGGGCCCAGTGCGAGTTGGTGGTTGTCACATGTCTTCGAATTTTCGGTTCTAGGACATGCCGGTTTCCTCACGATGTTTTCCTTCACCATATTGAGAGCAGTCGTGATGAAATAAATTACACAACTTACAGCGCCTGCTAGGATTCGATACTACGACCTATAACTCGGTAAGTCGGGGCCGATACGACTGAGCCACCACTGCTCGAGACGCAATCAACTCAGCTTATCGCAGTCCACTGCTGGACATAGGCCTCTACCAGGCTGCGCCACAACACCCTGTCCTCCGCCTTCCGCATCCAGTCTACCCCAGCTACCTTCATTAGGTCGTCCCCCCATCTAGCTGGGGGGCGTCCCACACTACGCTTGCCGATACGGGGTCTCCACGAGGATACGGATACGGGGATCGGGGGGGGGGGGAGATACGGGGGAGGATACGGGGAGTCGAGACGCAATAATAATGTCTTATTATAGTTACCTGTGAGACAAGGCAGCACCACCCTGCTGATGATGCTTGGCACCAGCAGCAGGTCAGGGTCCTCCCGCACCGTGCTGTCCGTCACAGGGAGAGGCTCTACTTCACCTTCTGACGCAGATTCTGAGGAGTCGTCAGCACCACGTTCAGTACGGACGCCGTACATCATCAGGCATCTGGTGAAAATGGTGATGAAGAATTATAACTGAAAATAGAAGCTTTCAAATCAAATCAAAAGTCATTTATTCAAACTAGGCTGAGAATCAACACTTTTCGAACGTCAAAATTACAAAAGACAGTCCCCCCAAAACGCCCGCCCTTCACCACTTCCTAGTGCTTTCGCTGGGGACAGTTCTTGGGGGCCATTCTTTGTTATCCAAGGTGCAGGTGAACGGGCACTTAGGGCACTCCAGCAAGTGGGTCATGGTCCGGTAAGAGGCACCGCACTCGCACCGGGTATTGGATGGGTCAGTAATCCCCGCTTCGACATATTGTATTTGCCGCAATCAACGTGGCCCCCTACGGGACTCCAACAACACGAGTATAAGCCATCGAAGAAGAGTACCATCGACACAAAACAAGAAGATGCACTTAGTATTGTACTGTCACAAATGTAAAGGTTGGTTTAAACCAAACGACCGAATTCACATTCTATCCCCACTCCACCAAATTCTGTTTGTGTAAACAGGGATAGAGCAATCTTTCGCTGGTCTATCCTTACTAATTTTTTTTTTTATTTATCTTATTGAAATGTATTTATTTATTTATTAAAACTTTATGCACAAGTAAAAAAAGTACTGTACAAAGGCGGACTTAATGCCTGAGGCATTTTCTACACGTCAACCTTAGGGTGATGCAGAGAGAAAATATGGTAGGTGCAACATACGGGATAGATAGCTAGGAAATTTAGATACAATACAAGAATTAATAACAATACATAGATAGATAAATGGAATCTGAATGTCACGAAAATAGTTCTATGTTCGTTTGCCCTAAAGCCACATTTGGTGTGAAAGAATGTCGATCCCATAAAATACCACAGAGATCATTTTATTATTACAGTAAAATCTCACTAATCCGGCAATTCAGTAGACCGATACGTCCAATAATCCGGCACCGCCGAATTAGTGAGATTGTACTGTATGCATCATCTGCCTAGTCTTTTCCCAACTATGATGGGGTCGGCTTCCAGTCTAACCGGATGCAGCTGAATACCCGTATTTTACATGGATCGACTGCCTATCTGACTCCACAACAGCGTGACTGAGTAATACGAAACCCCTTGGTAAGACTGGTTGTCAGACTTTCAGGCTTCTGACTACCCGTAAAGACTGTCAAAGATCTACGAATGACAGCCGGGACCAACGGCTTAACGTACTTTCCGAGGCACGTAGGGGGTCTCGGTATGTAAAGATGGTCACCCATTCACAGACCAACCGCGGCAAGCGTAGCTTAACCTGATCGATCGACCCCGTGCAGCTGTTATTTATTTAGGGACGGGCCCCTCTGAGATTGTACTGTATATGCAAATATAAATAAATTAGGCATTTTAAATAATATAAAAACTATATGCTCACTTGTACCAATCCATTCTCTCGTAGTCTTCATTGTCTTCATCTGCCAGCGGGTTCCATAGAATTAGCTGAGGACAACAGCAGAATATTATGACTTAAAACAACAAATGTCAATATTAAAAACATGTTAATTTGTCAATTACATGTTAATAAGGATTAGTGCTGTGAGGCTTCTCATGTTAGTTTTTGAAATGTTAATTAAAAAACCGGCCAAGCGCGAGTCCGATTAAAAATCATGTCTGTTGCATGGGAGCCTCCTTAAATATTTTTTTTATTCTGTTTTTTAGTATTTTTTTTTTTTATAGCGGCAACAGAAATACATCATCTGTAAAAATTTCAACTGTCTAACTATCACGGTTCATGAGATAGAGAGTTCACCAGGCTGGTGACAGACGGACGGACGGACGGACAGCGGAGCGGGAGTAGTAGGGTTCCTTTTTACCCTTTGGGTAAGGAAACCTAAAAAGGCGCCGCCGAGGTCGGCCCAGAAGACGGTGGCGAGATGACATGGACGCGTACCGTGAGGGCTGGCTCGAGGTGGCGCGGGAGAAGTGTTACCAGAAGGACTTGGGGGAAGCCTGTGCCCAGCAGTGGGACCGCATACACAAAACAAAAAAGGAATCCATATGATTGACTATTTAAGATTCTGAATTGAAGTTTAAAAAGTTTCCTGTTTACCTCATGCCTGACATAAGGCGCCAGTAGCTTGGGCAGACAGTCAGCGACATAAGCATCCGTATACAGCGACGTAGCGCGCGCTCGCCAGCGCGCCAGGCGCCTGCACACGCCCGACACGCTCCGCCACGCCGGTAACGCGTCGCTGAACAACGTCGCTGATTGTTGACGGATTGCGTCTAGGAGAAAGGAAATAGGTTGTTAGGTAAGATTTATCTTTCATTGAAGGAGCAAATGAAAATTTAACAAAACTGGATGATTTTTTTTAGTAAAAAAAAAATCACGTGTTTAATACAAAGTTCAATACGTATTGTACTTTTGTATTAAACAGGTGATTTTTTTTTTTGTGATTTCAGAGTTGGTCCCTTAATGAAAGTTGTTCATATTCATGTGTAGAACATCCTGTAAAAATTTGGAGACTAAAACAATCATGCAATATAAAACTGTTCACGCGCGGACACGGTGCCGCGAGAGACGAACGCGGGTGCGGGTGCCACGCGGGACACAGCACAGACTCACAGCGGAGCGACGGCCGCGCAACACTTTTTACTTCACCATGAAGATCTGTGGCGAACGGTCACAGTTTGTTATATTATACGTACAACAGTAGTAAGTGCGAGAAACTTCGGTCTGTGATTGCAATGGAAGTGCAGACCAATCTGAATCCACAAGTGATTTTATACTGTATTGGTTAGCAAAACGGTGTTAAGTCGGTTGTAAAATAGGCGTGCGTGTCCGTCATAAAAGGCTTTACTGACCTCATATCATTTGCCTAGCCTTTTCCCAATGATGTTGGAGTCTACTTCTAGTCTATCTGTATGTAGCTGAATATCAGTATTTTACACGGAGTGACTCTACCTATTTGACGTCCACTATCTAGTTACGGTATTTTTACATCACGAAACAACGCGTGCTTTATTTATGGTTAACAAACACGCTGTGAAAATAAGAAGTATGAATATAAAGCGCGCGTCGCTTCGTGAGATAAAAATACTGTACTGGGTAACAATACTTGAACTTGTGGTAAGTATGATAGCTCGCAGCTTGATTGACCTCTCTCCTGAGTGTAATGGTGCATCTCATGCGGAGGCAGCTCATCGTCGGAAGAGTCTCCCTCTCGGTGCGCGTGCGCAGCGCCGGCCTCGCGCTTGAGCCGGCGCGCGCGCCGCCGCCCCTCGCGCTCGGCCGCACGGCGCGTCTTCTCTTCGTTGTCAGCTGGCTTTGAGGCTCGACCTGGACAAACGGTACCCTTAGCATCTCGAAAGATGAATGCAATAACCTCGACTAAAAACAGACAAATTCACTATGGTCAGATATCGCACAAAATAGAGAACTTTGGAAGGACAATGGGGAGGCTTTTGCCTAGCAATGGGACAAAAATAGGCTATCAAAAGAAATACAACTAATTCTTCTTTATAACAACGGTATGAACAGCAAAAATAGTGCAACGTGTAACGTTAAATGCGCAAAACCTAAAAGTACTTTGATCAGAATAACGAGCAGAATTAATTGAATCACTTTTTAATAATAGGTCTTTACCTATGAAATCGCCGTTCTATATGAAAAAATTTAAACGAATTTTTTTCATGTATTTTTTATTTGTATTAATCGAAGTAATCATCCATGCAATCAATGCATCTTTGCCAATGCAGTGGCAGTTTATTTATGCCCTTAAAGAAATCAGCTGGACGGGAGGCAACAAATTCTTCAAAAGCATTTTGTACTGCCTCTCGGGTATTGAATTTTTTTTCCCGCCAAGAAGTTATCCAAATTCTGGAAAAAGTAGTAGTCTGTAGGCGCAAGGTCTGGTGAGTAGGGCGGATGACGGAGAGCTTCCAACTCCAGTTCTTGCAACTTGGAGACCGTCTGCTGTCAATATGAGGTCGCGCGTTGTCGTGCAGGAGCAGCGGAGACGAGCGATTGACCAATGTTGGTTGGAGATGTGCCAGCTTCTCCATCATTGTGTTCAGTTCTTCACAGTACACATCTGCAGTAATGCTCACCCCGTTTGGTAAGAAGCTGTGATGAATCACACCGACGCTAGACCACCAAACAGTGACCATCACTTTTCTAGGGGTAAGTTTTCGTTTAGGGCATTGTTTAGGTGCTGAACCAGGATCCAACCAACTTGCTGAGCGCTTGCGGTTATAAAACAGAATCCATTTTTCATCGCAGGTAACAATGCGGTTCAAAATTCCTTCATTTGTGTGTCTGTTGAGCAGTGCAAGGCACGTCTCGACGCGTACTTCGCGCTGGCGATCATTGAGTTCGTGGGGCACCCATTTGTCAAGATTTTTTACGTTGCCAATTTGACGCAAATGGACCAAAATTGTTTTGACGCTAACGTCGAAAGCTGCTGCTAATTCAGCCGTAGATTGTGTATCATCAGCTTCCACAATTGCCTTTAATTCGTCACTGTCGACCAAAGTCTTCGGACGACCACGAGGTTCATTTTTCAGGTTGAAATTTCCAGAACGGATGCGAGCAAACCAATAACAGGTGGTGCGTTGGTTTGTAGTGTTAGCTCCGTAAACGTCGTTGATGTTGCGTGCCGCTTGTGCCGCGTTGCTGCCACGACGGTACTCATATTCCATAATTACTGGAATTTTTAACGTATCCATGATTACGAAAAAGATTGAAATGCGATGAAAATGTAACACTAATCAATAAACAAATGACTACTTTTGGAAACAAAATTCCATGTTTTTAAAATAAAATTAATTTGAAATTAGAATTCTTAGCCAAACAAAAATTATTTTGATTTGAACGGCAATTTCATAGGTAAAGACCTAATATATGTCACATTTTGAGTTCACAAAAACCGCGATGCACATTATATGTTATGGCAAATAAGAAAACTCAAATTGTGGCCACACTATTGAATTAGGAAATTCCTGTAATGATAGTGATGTTGAATAAATAAATAAATATTTTTTTTTTTTTAAATCTTCATTAATAACGTTGCCGTGTCTATTTATTAATAGGTCAAGCAAGCCAATGTCAGCGCGGCACAGCGGCCCGGCTCCTCCCTCGGTAAAGCGTCGTCGCAGACGCAAGAAACGATCAGAATGGCCAGTAAAACTAAAACAGCACATAAAACCTTAACAATTTTTTTAGTGATTTATTTTCTCTTTGAAATAGGTCAATTGAATTCAAAATCATGGGGTGTCTGAGGTTTTGCGCATTTAACGTTAGACGTTGTATATTCTTAGATTTATAGATAAGGATGCGTATTGGTCAAAATCTAAATCTGCTTGGAATGTAAGTTCTTACCGGGTGGGGCGAGTACATCTTGCGCCTGGTCCCGCAGGTCGGCCCGTCGCCTTTCAACTAAGAACTCACAGCGACGCTTATGTAGCGCCAGCGCGCGAGCTTCTAACGCCTCCAGTTGTGGCATCTGAACAATACAGTTACATATTTTATAAGTTGGTCCATGGAACGCACGTTTGCGTTTGCTTATTTTTAATTGAATGCTTTGGAATTGGTAAAAAAAATAACTTTATAATGTTGGGTACACTGCAACTAAATCAGATGATTATATCAATATTCTATAACCAACATCACAAAAATAAATAATTAAGAAGTAGATTTTAAGTCTGCCTTTGTATAGTCGTTCTCGTAATTGCTTTACCACCTTAAGATTGAATGTCAGTTGCATGTTATAAATCGACGAGCTCTATTTGTCTATGTGACAGTTAGATATTTTCAATCTTAGGGCCCTTTCCCACGGCAAGATCCCGTTTTTTGCCGTTTAGTGGTGTACGTGTTTAAATATACATACTCACACAAGCATCCTGTTTGCAATATCTGGAAAACAGGATGCTTGTGTGAATATGTATATTTAAACACATACACCACTAAACGGGATTCTGCAAAAAACCGTACCTGAAAAAACGGGATTTCGTCGCGGGAAAGGACCCTTAGTCAAGTTTCAATTTACTGGAAGTTGTCAAAAGTGTTGAAACAATTACGAGGTCGACTATACATTTTTGTTACAAAAAGTTTCCTAGGTTGTATAAACAATAGGAAATGTCGCGATTCCAGATTCACTGACGTCGGGTCGTAAAACATTCAATGGGTGACAAATATTTTTGAAAACTTTTCTTGGTATTTCCTAGCTAATTAGTGACATATTAGCGTTAGTTCAATAAAAATGAGTAGAAAAACAACATTCAATGGGTGTCAAATATTCTCTAAAGCTGGATTTCTTGGTATTTCCTAGCTAATTGGTGACATATTAGCGTTAGTTCAACAAAACGAGTAGAAAAACAACATTCAATGGGCGTCAAATATTCTTTAAAGCTAGATTTCTTGGTATTTCCTAGCTAATTGGTGACATATTAACGTTAGTTCAATAAAACGAGTAGAAAATCAACATTCAATGGGTGTCAAATATTTTTGAAAGCTAGATTTCTTGGTATTTCCTAGCTAATTGGTGACATATTAGCGTTAGTTCAATAAAATGAGTAGAAAATCAAACTTACTTTCTCATCAAGGCACTCGATAAGGTCTGTTAGATAGCCACGTATGGCCTGCGCCCTTCTATACGCGGCGTCTAGTTCCCCACAGCGCGATGCCCGGCTCTCTCGTATTCTGGCCGAAGTGAGCAACCTCTCGCGAAGGTCCTTTTGTGTTTCTGATGTCGATTCGCGTTCTGCTTGGAGCTCTCCTAACCTGTGGATGACAAAGATATTAAATTACCCATGTGAATTTTTCGTTTTCTAAAAAAAGGGAGGAAAATGAAAGTTTCGTTACTTCTAAGAATCGATTGTGTTAACCGATTCCGTGCGGAGGTCTTTGTAGCAATCTTTAGTGCCTGGCGTCGAACAAAAATTCCGTGATACCTGTGGGGCACCAAGCGCCAGAGAATTAGATGATTCCCCTGGGGAGTCGACCACTAGGTTTTCAACCCCTGAAGTCTGCTAATTTACGAAATTACTTGAAACGAACACTGTGGGCATGATATGGGTGACAAATAAAGACACATTTATTTACGGGACACTTGACAAATATCGTTTTAGCCGAGTTTTTTATGTTTTAGTTTTGTATCCTCTCGGGCATCATACGCCATACGCAATACATTTACATGGTGCCTGTGCGGCATCATCCGCACGGAATCGGTTAATGTTTCTGCATTATTGAAGAAAGATCATTGGATTCTTTTGCATGGGCTTTCCCATAGACATCACGTTTGACGACAGGTTGGTGGTCCAAATATCTTGTTATCTCACCTTCGTTTATTTAGAAAAAGAAACGTGTGCTTTCATACGACGCTTGCAAGTAACCAGTAAGGGCCTTTCATATTACAAAACAGTAGCTTCTATGAAATTATGAATGTTAAAAATATTCCTTAAAAACTTCAAAGGAATTCATAGAACATAATTCTAAGAAACTACATTAAGCATCGTTATGGTTTTACTATGATATAATAATATACTTCGCCAGGTATAGCATTCAGAGACACATTGGTCACGTGGGAGACACAAGACTACGTCATCATCGCTATCAATGGTTCTCAAACTTTACAGTTTGGGGAAATTCAACCTAATAAAATATTGACCTAATTATTACATTCCTGCTAGCCTTTGCCTGTGGCTTCACCTGCGTAGTAGGTTTTCCGTGACAAAAAGCATTATTTGTCCATCCTAGGATTCCAAGCCAAGGTAGTCGGTAGTCTATTTATGAGAACAAAGGTACACACGGCTAAATATTTTCAAGCTAGATACTTCCAGTATAAGCTGATCCCGCATTATGCAACGTGTAACATTAAATGCGCAAAACCTGAAAATAGTTTGATCAGAATAACGAGCAGAATTAATTGAACCACTTTTTAATATAGGTCACATTTATTAATAAGTCAAGCAACCCAATGTCAGCGCGGCGCAGCGACCCGGTGACGACTCCTCCCTCGATAAAGCGTCGTCGCAGACCCAAGAAACGATCAGAATGGCCAGTAAAACTAAAACAGCACATTTAAAACATTTACATTTTTTTAATGACTTATTTTCTCTCTGAAAAATTGAATTAAATATCAGTTGGGGTGTCTGAGGTTTTGCGCATTTAACGTTACACGTTGTATATGATTTCCGTACAACTACAGATTCTTTTCGAGGAAATGAAAAAAACTTGTTGTACCGCCTTTTATACTTCTACTCTTACAATTCCGAATAGAACAACCAACCATTTTGATGATGTGGTCAAAGAAACAAAATATAACAAACAAACATGTTAGACGTTCACAAATTAATGTTTGAGAATAACTGTTTACACTGTCACTGAGCGAGACAGGCATACGCATAAAACAAGAATACACGACAAAATGGCGGAATGTCAATGAGACAGCCCGTTCCTGTGTAACCAGTAGTGGGTAGTAATATCTCCCTAACCACATTTATTACCTGTGCGAATACGATAAAACATTGAGGTTTTAATTAGCAATTACGTTGGTATACGTATTGCATTGTTTCGTTTGCTAGGCTAGACACAATTTAAATGTTTTAAATACAACGTGTAACGTTAAATGCGCAAAACCTCAGACACCCCAACTGATTTTTAATTCAATTGGCCTATTTCAGAGAGAAAATATGTCATTAAAAAATTGTATAGGTTTTATGTGCTGTTTTAGTTTTACTGGCGATTCTGATCGCTTCTTTCGTCTGCGACGACGCTTTATCGAGGGAGGAGTCGTGACCGGGACGCTGTGCCGCGCTGACCTTGACTTGCTTGACCTATTAATAAATAGACACGGCAACGTTTTTAATGAAGATTTTTTTGAAAAATGTGACCTATATTAAAAAGTGGTTCAATTAATTGTGCTCGTTATTCTGATCAAACTATTTTCAGGTTTTGCGCATTTAACGTTACACGTTGTATATATATTTTAACAGAATGGTGACTGAAATGTTTCCATAATTTCGTATTTTGTTGCAATAAAGTGGCAACTGGATAGTGACGTAAACATGTGTCACTCCCGGAATGCCAGACCTTGTTTTTTTAGACTATGCGTTTTACTAAGTTAAACCTTTCTAATGACAACAGGGATTAAATTCTATTGTTTTGTGAATACAATACCAGCTTATCACATTAACGTTTGGTTTACTAATTACTCGGATTTTTAAAAACCCTTGCTAATTGTAATGGGATTATGATTAGCAAGTGTCTAATGTAGTCATTTGCTATCCCCACCTCAATACCACTATTACCTGAGTCGTATTTTACGCCTTTCAACATAGTTTACGAGTTTGGAGTACTAACACTTGTGATCAGTTTAAGTTTGAACTTCGAGTGAGGAAGACGTCTTCACCTTCGTCTTTGACGTGATTTTCAATTAAATATTGTCAGTGTGTAGACTGAACTAAATACAAGTGATCACCTAATACGTAACCCAGCCTATATCTAAAGCGTATACCTACAGTGAAAACAGTGTTCAAACCAAATTCCTAACACCAAAATGACGGACATAGCCTGCAATTTCATTACCCTGGCGCGACAGCTCGCCTCTCACAACCGCCTCAAGCAAGCCGTTAACATGTACTTGTGCGCCTTCGAGAAACAACCGCGCATCAAGAAGAGATTCGAGATAGAATTCCGAGCAGTACTATCACGAATGAACGAAGAATTAGCAGCTGTGGACAATAAAGCAGACATATTCGCAAACTTCGAAAAAGTCATCAAAATGTTCCCTGGAAACGTGGAATTACTGAACGATATTGGCAGGTATTTATACAGATACGGATATTTTTCGGAAGCGCTGTGCCATTTTGAAAAAGCACTGAATATTGATAATAGCTTCGTTACCATTGAGAAGAATTTGAACAATGCTAAATATTATGTATTCCCGAGATATCAGTTCAGGTATTTGAATGATAGGATCCGGAATGAGGCTTACAGAAAAGCTATCAGGAGCTGTGTGACTCCTGCTGTGGATAGTGTCTTAGATATTGATGCAGGAACAGGACTTTTAGCATTATATGCTAATGAGTGCAATCCTGTAGCTATTACAGCCTGTGAAGCTTCCAATACAATGGCTAGACTAGC
Source organism: Eremobia ochroleuca (assembly GCA_949629135.1). NCBI lineage: Eukaryota > Metazoa > Arthropoda > Insecta > Lepidoptera > Noctuidae > Eremobia > Eremobia ochroleuca. The sequence continues at coordinate 4,261,816 of OX451387.1, forward strand.
CGAGTGCGTGATGCAAGACAACAACGCGTCAGAAGTGGTCATCATCAACAAACCCTCTTTCGTTCTGAGCCACAACGACATCTATGGGACCCGATCTGTACTACTAACTGATGCTATTGACCCTGGTTTATTCGGAGAACATATCCTACAGTCTGTTTGCCATGCTTGGGAGAATTTACTAGAAGAAAAGAGCAGAATAATACCCGGTAGAGCTGAATTCTTCGTCGCCGGTATCAAATGCGATGAACTCAACAAGAAGTATAAACTTTGTAACGATACTAAAGACCTTTTAAATGTAGCACATATGAACGTGCATACAACAACTTACTACGGTGAAACTTACTACAGTGAAGACGTAAATACTTACGATAGCTTAAAATACATGTCGGAACCTCAATCGCTGTTAAGTATCGACTTTAATAACCACCACGATGTTTGTGAAAAGTTGTATAGACAAGAGCCTTATGTTGGGAAACTAACTGCGACAGACAACGGTGAAATTAACATGGTGATTGGTTGGTTCAATTTATACTTGACAGAGGATATAATGATCACCAGTGACCCCAGAAGCGAATCTAAAGCGAACGCATGGCAACAAGCCGTCTTCTTTGACGTACTACCAAAGAAGCTTCGTAAAGATGAAACTGCAAACATCTCTTTTCTAATATACGGCGGCAGATTGACTACGCTACCAGACATCAATGCAACTATAACAAGGGTTTCACCAGAAACATTGGCCTTCTTGAATGACGTAGAATATATGGATATGATAAGAAAAAGTATAGCAAATGTGTGTATCCATTTAGGGCAAACTGTGAACATTTCTCTTGTCGACATGATCGATTTGAGTCCATTTCCTATGTTCGGTGTATTATTGATGAAACGGGGAGCTAATTCACTAATATGTCACGTGAAAACTAGGCACGATAAATCGTTCCTACAAGCAGTTCTGCAAGCAAACGAAATACCGGCAGAAAAAGTGACAATTCTAGTATCAGACTCTTGGACGTACGATGTGTTTAAAGAGAAGAAATTCCATGTTATTTTCAGTAATATAATAGAGTTTAATGGTGACTTAGACGTAAGAAGAAAAAGGATAATCGAACATTTGAAGCCCGCCCATCTGATTCCTGGGGGCCTATGTCTACCAGTATCTGTGACCATTATGGGACAGCTGATTAATAGTAAATGGTTGGAGATTAACAATCGCGTTTTGGATGAGAATGTTGACTACAGGATGGCGAAACATGTGAACAGGTACCAAGTATCCCAAATTATGTACTTAGACATGGCTCGCATGGAATACGAAACATTATCTGAAGAATTTGAAATCAGCTGTTGTATTAATTTGGAATCTGAGGTCATTAATGTCACTGTGACCAAAGATGGGGAATGCAACGCGGTGCTGTGCTGGTTTAAGGTACAGGTGCTGGACGAATGGCACGAGATCTATACGAACAGGAGCAACAGTTTTGTGGAGAGTATGGCGTTCATGGTCAATCCTAATGTGAAAGTGTTTCGTGGCGATCAGGCCAATGTGCTAAAGTGTGTAGACCCCGATGGGTTGTTGAAGTTGGTGCTAGATATGGAACCTTATTAATTATAATTGTAGTTTAGGGTAACAATAACTTTAGATATAATTATGGTACTGTATAATAAATGTTAAATGTTTTTATAATAAAGGTGTTTGACTATAATGTTGTATTTGATTTAGTATAATTTTAGACAACCTCCTTATGAATACCTAGCAACAAAAGTTTGCTACTGTATCTGCAAGTTGTTAATTTCCATTTCCACTCTACACTGTCTCGTCTCAGTCTGGTAAATTTCTCACAATTTTTCTGATACATATTCACTATAGACTAACTACATGTATAGTCTGTTCCAAAAAAATCTGATGAAAATGTTAACTAATGGATCAGAAAACGTATGGTGGATGCCAATTTGTAGTCATCATCAGCCTAGCCTTTTCCCAACTATGTTGTGGTCGGCTTCCAGTTCAATCGGATGCAGCTGAATACCAGTATTTTACATGGAGCGACTACCTATCTGACCTCCACAACCCACTGGGTAGTACGATACCCCTTGTTAAGACTGGTTGTCAGACTTTCGGGCTTCTGAGTACCTGTAACGACTGTCAAAGATCTACGAATGACAGCCGGGACCAACGGCTTAGCGTGCTTTCGCGGTTGGTCTGTGGATGGTCACCCATCCACAGACCAACCGCGGCAAGCGTAGCTTAACCTGATCGATCGCCCTGTACGGCTGTTATTATTTAGCCACGGGCCCCTCAGGATGCCAATTTATAGTGCCATTTACAAATTCAGTGCTTTTATTTTTATTTATTTATTTATTTCGGGAAAACAAACAGCTACACAAACATCGTAATAAACAGGCAGTGAGAAAAAAAAGACATTACATATGTGTAGCTCACGACGTTATCCACATCTTAAATGCTTTGATTTGATTATTCGAATACTTAAACCAGAAATTCTAATTTTAAAGATGTTTTCCATGTCACAATTGACGTTAATTTTATAACCTCAATAAATTAGTTGTCATAAAAAAGCTCATTAAATAAAATAAATTAATTGTTGGAAAAAGTGTTGAGATATCTAGTTGATTAAATATGGAAAAATGTGTTACTAATTTCCTTTAGTGAATGATTGTGTAAGAATATAACCTGAACAGGGTTTGTTTACACTTTCATGAGGTACTTTTGGAACAGACCATATACAGTTACTGACCGTTTCCTAAGCGCCTCCATCAGTTCGTTGGCAGTCGCGGGTGGTTGTGAGCCCGTCGTGAGAGGTCGCAAGTGTTCGGGCGCAGACATCTGAGGCGGTGGCAAGGCTACCGAGAATGGATTCACTTCTATTGCTGCTTCACCTGCAGGAAATATTTAGAGTGTGTTTATTTATAGCCGATATAAGATGGATTCTTTCTTTACTCAGTAATGGACTGTGGTTTTCTGCAAGAGTGATTAATCAAGTTAACGTTTGTGGTTGCCTAAAATAATCCTATAAGCTGATAATACATAACAACAGATTTATTTAAACTGGCTTTCAATTCCAGAACCAAGGATCAAACCAAAAATGAGATAATTCAAATTAATTGTTCGTCACGGGTGGAAAGTCAGTTCTTAAGAGGAACAGAAAATCATTAGTTCATTTGTCATATTTCAAAATCCAGGCTAAAGTAGAATCTTAAATGGGAGTCCAAAAACATACTTCACTACTAGGGCGTCTGTCGGGCGAACGGCGCGGAGTGATTGGCTAATAAACTAAGATTATACATACGAAAGTGTGTTTGTTGGTATGTTCTTCTTTCAGGCAGCGGATGGACGTAAATTTTTGCATAGATTTAATTTATGGCCCGCGGAATGACTTGATTGACAATGACGAGTTTTTATCCAGGATAATGCCTCCTGGTGCCAAATGGTTCCTGTAGGATAAACCACGGAGTGAACGACAGCCTAAAGCTAGTTTGGTTATAGCAGTTTTTGTCAAGCAACCAATAAGCACACGCAACTCGCCGACCTGACTCCCATTTAAGAAGGTAGTTTAGTGTGAGACAGTACATTTGTCGGGTGAGGTCTTGAATAGAATACAATGTCATCAGACCAGTCAGATCCACGAGGACGGGCCGTGCCTTCTGCAGCTGTTGTTCCACCCACTCCTCCGACTCGCTGTCCAGCTCCTCTTCCGAAACTGCTGCTGTGCCACCTAGGAATGATAAAAATTGATAATTTAGTATGCTTGCTACACTATTGTAACTTACATCTAAACTAATACCCTACTAATATTATAAACTCGAAAGTTCATAAGGATGGATGGATGGATCTTTGTTACTCTTTCACGCAAAAACTACAGAACAGATTTGGATAAAATTTGCCACACAGATAGTTTATAATCAGGATTAACACATAGGATACTTTTTATCCCGATATTCCCACGAAATCGAAACTTATGCGGGTGATACCGCAGGGCGATGCTAGTATTATAATAAAGAGAAAACATTTCATTTTCTTATTATTATTTTTTTGTATGTTTGTTACGCTTTCGCGCGAAAACGGCTGAACGGATTTGGATTAAAATTGGCACCATGGGTAGACCACGACCTGGGGTTGCTTCTCTAGCCAAGGAACTGGCGATTTGATCAAAATTGAAGGAATTTTTAAAAAGGACAGTACAACAAAATTTTAGAACAAAATGCCGTTCCTTCCGGGTTGCGATTAATTGAAGATGGATTAATTTTCCAACAAGATAATGATCCAAAGCATAGCTCAAAATTATGCAGAGGATATTTAGAAGAGAAAAGAGGCACAAGGGGTGTTAAAAAACATGGTTTGGCCTCCTCAGAGCCCGAATCTCAATCCCATTGAACTTTTGTGGGAAGAGCTTGATAGGAACGTCCGTAATCGTGGCCCATCCTCGCAAGAAGAAATGTGGAATGCTTTATGCGAAAGTTGGAGCAATATATCACAAGACACCACCAACAAATTGATTGCCCGTATGCCGAGACTTGTGAAAAAAGTCATAGAATGTAAAAGAGGATTTTTTTATGAAAAATCAGTTTAGCTAACTATAGCCTTTTTTTAGCATGGACTGTTAATATTTCTTTACGCTTTTAAAGTATATTGTTTGTTAATCAGTGTTTTATTAGATGATTAAACAGGTACTTTAATTTTTTTATAAATAAAAGCACTATACCTATAATTCACTGCCGCGATGCGCGCTCGTCCTGGCTGGAGGCCTTAATTTATTGAGGCATCCATTTGCAAGCCCGGTTAAGCAGACGACAACCTCCTCGGAGGAATTGCGAGATGCCATTTATAAAAAAAAAAGTTGTGCGCTCAGTACCGAAATGTAAGAGGGCTCTTAAGCGGTCGGCCTATAGGGTATTGTAAATGAAATGCACTCACGTTTAGGCTTATCACTTGGCAAGTCCAGTCCCCTGACATGAATCCGGCCTTCCTCTTCATCGTCGCCGGATCCGTCATCCCGCACCAACCGGGATCCCGGTGCGGACTCGGACTTCACGGGAATGTAATCTCCGCCGGCGGTGGCTCCACCCAACTCTCGAGCCTACAATGAGTGGAACTGCTGGATTATGGGGTAAGAGCAGTGCTGAGGACAAGACTGAATGGGAGGAATGGGATTTCATTATTTTTTTTTTTATCCAGACTAATAAGTAAAATTGTACATTGAGTAAAAGGTTGTAAAAAAAAGTTTTTTCTCTTAAAATTAAAACCGACCTTAAAATTAAAGCCGACTCTTAAAATTAAAGACCTAGTGGTTGCAAGCGGGTTTAAAAAAAAAAGGGAACAAAATGTTGTGAATATAAAAACAAAAGAATTTAGGATGGATTATCATATAGCAAAGCAGTGTAAATGTTACATGTCTTGTCACACAGCACTGCAATTTGAAAAATAATAATAATAACATTTAACAGCTCTATATTTCCTGTGAATAAATATGCTAAGGTAAACTTTTAATGTTACATCAACACTACAAATTTACAAATAAACAAACCTGTTATGATTTGTGGTGTGCAGAGTTGAGCTTATAGGAAAAGCAAGTAGTAAAAACTATGTTGTAGTGTAGCCTTATGCCAGAGGGAAATACAGAGAAGTTTGTCGAATTGTAAAGACAACATCACCCATGTAAAATGCAACAAGTGTTATTTTGAACCACGCATCGCATATACTCTAAGCATATTGCTGCATAGAGAAAAAATGTGTCATCATGCTCGAATGACGAATAAAATGCTCGAAATTTCTTTTTCTCTTGAGTGAATTATTTACGTATAATTACAACAAAGTATTGGTTGTTCCGGTACCAACTCTGCTGACTTCGCAAAAACAAAAAATCATAACCCTCCTTTTTTGCTTCACTGTAGTTGGGTAATAAGTGTGACTCTGATCATAAAGAATTTCGCGAAATAGAGAACTAACATTGATTGGATAGGTGTTTGACATCTCCCCTTCTTCCATTTTCAACCAGCACAGCCATTACATTGAAAACAAACATAACGGAATACAGCTGCAATCTAAAAGACCAGAAACCAACCCATCCGCAATGTGGAACAGCAGTCTGCAGCCAGCGCTAGTCCCTCACCTCTCATACCTGCTGTCTCGTCTTGCGTGCAGCGTGAATGAGCGCGGCGTCGGGAATGCGGCCCGGCGCGACCAACAGCGCGGCCCTCACGGAGTCGGCGCGGTACCGATGGAACCCCCTGTCGTCCTCGTCAGCGTCACCCTCCTCGGGCGCACTCTCGTCGGAGACATCACCCGCCCCGTCAGCCGCCAGCGCCTCCCGACCGGACAGAATCAGCCCCTCTAATGACACCTTCTTCTTTGGCTTGGGTTTGTCGTTGTTGAGCTCAGTATGATCATCCTGGATTTAAAGTTGGTTTATAGTATTTTTGTTGTATTAAGACCAATTTTCCACTATGCAGCTAGTAGTGGGCCTGCCGGGCGTGTTTCGTGGTGATTAAAAGAACTCGTGCAGCATATTCATTGTTGCGTCTGCAGTTTGGTAAAAAAAACTAGTCACTAGTGGTTATGGCCGCCCACGTCTAGCTGAGTGGAAAATAGATCTAAAAGCAATACAGTTGAGCTAAAGACTGTAATAAAGACGATACAGGTCGCAGGTTTTGTAGTTCTATAATTAGGGCAAACATTTGAGTATATTAGTTAGTGTGTATTCCTTTGGCATTATTTTAATCATCATCTATCTATAGTCTGTTCATATCACAAAACCATAATGGAATTTTCAATATAATTTAAAAAATTTAACTTAAAAAAAAAAAAAATTAGCTATTCAAAGATTTTAATATTCTATTTATTATTTATAAATAGGCATTGTTTATAAGTAGGGTATGCATTAAGTAGTAAAGTATTATGTAAATATTTTATATTTTTTAGAAATAAATAACTTTTTTTATATTCTTAATAAAAATATTAAAATAAGTGAATTGTAAAATAATCAAATTGAATGGAAATAAAAGATGATTCAATTCCTGGCTAAACTAAGAATTTTTTCAAAGACCTGAAATAAAGTTTTCATAAAAACGGCCTATACCTAGCTGCACCTATACATATACTCACACCTTGTTCCCGTGGGGGTAGGCAGAAACTACAGAACACCACCCGCTACGATCCTTAGGCCTCATTTACGGAGACGCGGGGCGTCGTGCGTTGCGTTGAGCGGCGCGGCCCGCACTGAATTCAAATATATGGCGTTGTATGATTGCGTTTACGGAGAAGCGATTTTAGACGCGTTTGTTTGAATTAGGGCGTTTTTTGCGGCCGAGCCCGCGGATGGCACCGACGCGTCCCACGCGGCGTTTATCGCGGCGGCGCACGCAGCGGCAATTCTCGATGAAGCTATGTCCGAGGCGTGCTTCGCTACACGCTAGAGGATTCGCCGCGGGCGCCGCGGCGGGCACCGCCACGCTTCCCGTCTCGCTTCTCTATGAACATGGTCGTATATTGCTGCGTGCCGCTTCACGCGCCGCCCCACCGTAAACAGAAAAAACGTCCGACGCGCCGCGAGACGCCACGCCACACGCGACGCGAGACGCCCCGCGTCTCCGTAAATGAGGCCTTACTCCTTTCACCTCATTTACATTCATACATCTGGTCATACACACCGGTTGTGAGTACTACACACCTGACCTTTCTGAAGAACATCACCAACAAGGTCACTATAATATGTGCTCCTAGAGTGTCCACTCCCGGCGTTTCCACTCACATCTAGCTTGTACAATTATCTTTTGTTAGTCGCCTTTCACTGGTCCTCTCAACATGACCAAACCATCTAAGCATACCAGCTTCCAATCTTTGCCACCTATATTAGCACAAAAATATACAAGTGCATTGTACAATAAAAAACCATTTCCAAAAGAGTTTTAGTGAGGCTTGTCCACTAATTTCCACCTTACCTCAATAATGATAGGGTCATATTTGTTATTATCACCATCAGTTCTCACATCACGTTTCTGCTTCTCTTTCTCACGCTTCTTGGCTAATCTCTTACTTTGAGAAGACTTCTTGACTTTGAACACTTCCACTTCTTCTTCTGAAAGTCAAAAATGTTTATATGTATCAATGTTTTCTAAGTTAGATGGTCTTATTTTGTTGATGCATTTGTTGCATTTGCTCCCCACTGTAGTGCTATATAAATAATGGCTGCTGAATTCTAAGCAACGAGTTCATAGCCTGAATAACTATGAAATTGGGTCAGAGGCCAGTGGTTGTCAGAGTAATGTGTTAAAGTATAACAAAGAACTGTATGTTCACATCTCATTCTTGCTAGAATAAATTCAGGGATCATTTAGAATGATTGAAACTGATGCCCATAGCACATTTTACGCAACTTATTTATCTATATTTTAACATATCCTTATTCAAAAGGCCTAGCTTCTTTATTGGATCACAGACCCAATATCCAAGAATCAATGCCTCAAGACTGCTCTAGCAAAACAAAAAAAAATCTGTAGAAGTAAACAAAACCAGTCAACGACTTCATAATGACGAGAAAAGTTGAGGCAGTCACGATCAGCCTTGAAAATCTCTACGCCTCGTTACCTTCGTCAGCGAAACTCAACAGAGCAGTTTTCTTGGAGGACTTGGGTTCCTTTTCCTTTTTCTCCTTTTCTTGGCTGATGACTGGCGGCGGTGGAGCTTCGGGCTCCCCCCCGTCCTCGTCATCATCAGCACAGAACACCCGACGCTGAATCTTTTTCGGCTTTCGAAACAACGACATCTTGTTCGCACAACACTTACACAAATCCTGATAAAGTGGATTATCAAAAAATAATCGTAATTTTAAAGTAGGTAGGTAGGTAACTATTTTTGGTTGAAAATCATTAATTCATTAGCAATAGCATTTTGTAGCAGAAAACGTCATTTTTTTTCTTCTGACTTTAGTGCTGGCCTAAAAACAAGCACTTTCATTATTATATATTTTAGTCGATTTTCAAAATAGGTTCAATTGACGAGATGATGTTATAATTAAAATAACTTTTATTAAATGGACTTCTTTCTAGCTGGCTCATATTGATATCATGTGCTTATCCATATACAATCAGTTGCCGAGGAATATTATTATTATTATTATTTATTAAAATCTCCCTTAAAACTATCATTACAGGTCAATGTCAATGCTTTTAAACATGGCCTGAAATAATGTTATACAACGTGTAACGTTAAATGCGCAAAACCTCAGACACCCCAACTAATTTTTAATTCAATTGACCTATTTCAGAAAGAAAATAAGTCATTAAAAAATTGTAAAGGTTTTATGTGCTGTTTTAGTTTTACTGGCCATTCTGATCGTTTCTTGCGTCTGCGACGACGCTCTATCGAGGGAGCAGTCGTCACCGGGCCGCTGCATCCCACAGACATTATTATTTACTATCTACGCTCATAAAGAACTTAGGTTATCTTTGAACAGTGATTTAACCCTTAACCACCTAACATACGTCTCACAGACCCTGTTAAATTTAAAATCGTGAATATTTTTGCGCGGGAGTTTCGTATCAACTTGTTCGTTCCTGTAACTTTTCCCTGCGACCCCCGGTACCGCGCAACACCTTGTCGAGATTGGACGTGCGCGCGTTTGCCTCAGGTGAGTAAATAAATACGAGCTGGGGTCCGAGAGACCTCTGTTAGGTGGTTACGTGATTTTCTTTAAATTGTGTATTTTTTATTGTTTTAGTTATAATGGCTCATAGACAGTCTGTTATTGAGAGCTGGATAGAGAAAGAGTTATCAGACGATGAAAATATACCAGACGACGAATATAGTGATGTGGAGAATGTCGATATAAATCATGTTCTGGAAGAAAGTTGCGCGTCTGATTCCGAATGCGAAGGGCCACGGTACACCTAAACACTGTATCACACAGTGACATTAATTCAGATAGTGGTGATCAAGTGCTTTCATCTAAGGATGACGTGCTCGAATTACTCCACAAGTCGTTGGACTCGTAGATGGCCTTTGGCAATATTCTACCGATTACTTGACATTTCTGCTTCAAATTGCTATGTTGTGACCTTATTTGTCCAAACCCAAGGACAAAAGATTGAAACCAGGTTCAAGTTTATGAAGAAACTTGCTGAACAGCTGACGAGACCACATATGGCACCACGTGAAACTAATGTGAAATTGCAGCGTGACATACGTGTCGTTATACAACGTATCCTCCAAAACAACGCGACCCCTCCTGCAGCTGTCCCAAGCAGCAGCAGTGCTGAAGAGCGATTGGTAATTCGTAAAAACAGTACTACTTGCCAATATACCAAGAAACGCAAAACACAATACATGTGTTTCGAATGTAAAGCGCCAATTTGCCTTGAATGCTCAAATAAACTGTGTTTTAGATGTCGTGAAAAGCAATAAGTTTAGAGTCTGCAATTTTGTTTAATTTGTTATTTTAATGAGAATCTTTATTTTTTTTCCATGTTTCTCATTGATTTAATGTTATAAAAAATTTGAGTTGAATTTCCTATTGCTCAAAATAAAAATATAGATCTCATTTTCCAAACGTGTTAGTAAGTGAGCCTAAATTAAGAGATTGTGCCAATGATTAGGGGTTAAAAAATATATAATTTAGTTGATTGCCCACTCCTGTATTTCACCTCATCTCACAGCTTGTAATTGCCCCTGCCTTTCTCGTAACAATTTTGTTAAATATCTAGGCATACAAATTGATGATTGCCTGTCATTCTCTACGCACATAAATACACTCACCTCACGACTGCGCAGGTTGATCTACATTTTTAAGTCACTTCGTCACGCTGCGGACACTACAGTGTTGAGACTTGTATATCTTGCCCTCTGCCAATCGCTTATACAATATTGTATAATTACTTGGGGTGGATCAGCAAAGACTCACATGCTGAAATTGGAACGTGCTCAAAGGGCACTCCTGAAGGTTGGATGGCGGTTACCTTACCGCTATCCTACCATCGATCTTTATAGAACATGTAAGGTTCTCTCTGTTCGCAAATTATTTATCCTCAACCTTGTTTTAACCACACACACTCGAACCCCCTACGCTCCATGCAAGTTTGGTTCCCTACGACGTAAACATACTGTTTGTCCTTCCTTCCGCACAAATTGTCGTTCGGCCCAACGTAGTTTCTCTTTCCTCAGTGGTTACGTTTATAACAAGGTTAACAAAATTTTAAATATATACCCTATGTGCAGATCAAAATGTAAAGGAACTGTTACGAAATGGCTACTTGAATTGGATTATGCAGAGACTGAAAATATTCTAAATATTCTACATTAATTTCGTCTATCGGAAATATTAAACTATTTGAATTAATTGTTAGATCGCGTTTCACCTTGATATCGACACACAAACACACACACACACACAGTGAGTTCTCACGCCCAATGCCCTTCGTGAGCGTTGGGCGTGAGCGCTTACGTTCCACTCTCGGACACACATACATCTTTGTTTTGGAATAATTCTATTCCTCTCTGTACTTGGAGCTACTATAATGTTGTGGTACGTAAGTGCAATTAAATAAAGTAATTTTAAGGGTGTGAGCCTGGAGATCTGTAATACAGGTCCCGAACCCAGTATAGACTCCAGCTCTCACAAAGGATGAACTAAAAATGTAACTTGATGTTAGAATCAAAATTGTACCTTTTTGAGAGAAAAAAATAAATTATTATTATTATAATGTTGATTTTCATGTGCCTTTTTTTTCTAATAAAGAGTCTAATAATGTTTAAAACAGATTGTTTATTAAAAATAATACCCTTCCTTATTATTTATAACAGTAGTGAATTATTTTACTCTGGGGTCTTACAGACGTATGTTAGGTGGTTGTGTGACAAAAATATGTGCTAGGTAGTTAAGGGTTAAATGTTTCCATCACACTTTTCCACAATATTGAATGTTTGTCTACAAAAACGCCATAGTCACGAAATTCGCGCGCACACGCCACCGGGGTAACGGAATAAAACAATTACACCTGTGACGCATGTGCCGGTGCCACTCAGACTAAAGTAAACATGAGGCACGGAGGCGGGCGTGTGAAATTCACACGTTCCGCCTCCGTGCAGATTGTCACTTCTCTTTTTAACGTATTTTTTTAGATTTATAGATTCATATTTGCATTGAAATAAAAGCTATTATACTCAATACTCAATCATTTATTGCATTCCACAATGTATATGCTTATTATCATCCCGCGTATGAGAAAATTTAAATTGGTCGACAACAATTTGTATTTGTTTACCTATTTTGGCGGGTTTCAGCATGTGATGCCTTGCTTGACCTATTAATAAATAGACACGGCAACGTTTTTAATGAAGAGTTTTTGAAAAATGTGACCTATGTTATAAAGTGGTTCAATTGATTCCACTCGTTATTCTGATCAAACTATTTTCAGGTTTTGCGCATTTAACGTTACACGTTGTATTTATATGTGATTCAAATCTTTGTTTATGTTTTACTGGATGACATTGTATGAACTAACTGTAGTCATTTTACACACACACAAAACTCATCTTCAAACTACAACATAACGACCGACCAGACACATTATTTTGTTTTGGTTCAATTGTATCTTGATCTTATTAAATATCTGATTATTATGGTTTATATCAAATAATATTTTAAGTTAATAGGTAGGTTGACGGTTTTGGCAATTCACTATTAGTCAATTTTTACTTTCACTATTTAGGTGATTTGAGGCGTTACTAATGTCATGGCGAACTTAATTTCGAGAGCGTCCCATCTCTATCTCTATCATATTTTGTCCCGCACTGAGTAAAGTGCGTTTTGGTTTTGGTGAGTTTTAAAATAATTTTATCTTAATTTACTTGATCAATCATGTGTTCTATCTTCACGATGTCGCGTACTTTATTGAGTGATATTATATTACTTTTAATGCTGTGGCTATTTTACGGAAAATTGCGAATCCTGTGAATCATACTGACACTTTTGTGATTTTCGTTTGCAGTCCTTAAATTTCTACGAAGTCCCTACACCACACGCCACGATGGGTAGGGAGGACAAGGCTACTTGGAAGACCAACTACTTCACCAAGATCATTGTAAGTAAACAAAAATAAATCGCTGTAACGTGTATAACCTCAAATCCTCAATGTACCATATTGAACATAGCTGTGGGGTGTGGGCTAGCTAGATAACCTTTCCAAGCCCATTGGAACTCGTTCAGATCATCACTACATAGTATAAAACAAAGTCGCATCCCGCTGTCTGTCTCTATGTATGCTTAAATCTTTAAAACTACGCAACGGATTTTGATGCGGTTTTTTTTAATAGATAGAGTAATTCAAGAGGAAGGTTTATATGTATAATACATGCATAATATAGTAGAGAAACACTGATCATTTTAGGGGTTTCTAATGTGATGTCGTAAATAAACACATTTTATTGCGCTTACATTGCAAACGCTGGCTTAACCCTACGAGATAGATCAAAATAATGTACTACAGTATTGTACACCTTAAAAAGGTCTACAAAAAAGTACGCGATGGCATATGTCTATCTCTTAGGGATAACCCACAATAACCATGTTTTATCCTATACTTTTTAAGAGAAATAATGGCTCTAAAATTATCAGTGTTTCTCTACTATATTATGCATGTATTATATGCATATAAACCTTCCTCTTGAATCACTCTATCTATTAAAAAAAAAACCGCATCAAAATCCGTTGCTTATTTTTAAAGTTCTAAGCATACATAGAGACAGACAGACAGCGGGAAGCGACTTTGTTTTATTTTATACTATGTAGTGATAGTGATCAGCATTGCACCCGTGCGAAGCCGGGGCGGGTCGCTAGTAGGTATTCTAAAATCATGAAAATCTCTGCAAGAGTTGCTCCTGAGTTGAGCTATACCATTACTGAGAAATGCTTGCACTGACTGGCGGGATTGGTCCACCCAAATCTGTGTGGTACTCTCCTCAAAACACCATTTCAGTCGTTAATCTACATGATCTGACCAAAATTATTTGTGGACTTTAAAATAGACCTTTGAGTTTGGTTCAGCCTTTCTTCTCGAGTAGTCAGATATGAAACGCCGACGACATTCTCATTCTCATTCTTCACACGACATTTCAATATTACTGACATTTTCATTCTTTATTAGCTTATTTTTTTTATAATATGATGTAAAAGTGATTCCAATATCCTATTTACAGAATAAACCATTCATCTCCTAGAGATCTACTAAAAACAGTTTCAAATCTTAAGTGTTTCAATTGTATTCACAATCTGTATTTTCTTTTTACAGCAACTCTTAGATGAGTACCCAAAATGTTTCATTGTGGGTGCAGACAATGTGGGCTCGACCCAAATGCAGCAGATCCGTATTGCGCTTCGTGGTCACAGCATCATCCTTATGGGAAAGAACACCATGATGCGCAAGGCCATAAAGGACCATATGGATACCAACCCAGCTCTTGAGAAACTGTTGCCACACATCAAGGGAAACGTTGGCTTTGTGTTCACCCGTGGAGACCTCGTTGATGTCCGTGACAAGCTGCTGGAGAACAAAGTCCGTGCCCCGGCTCGTCCTGGTGCTATTGCTCCCCTGTCCGTCGTCATCCCCGCCCACAACACCGGTCTGGGTCCTGAGAAGACTTCTTTCTTCCAGGCTCTCTCTATCCCTACCAAGATTTCCAAGGGTAAGCACTTTCATGCATATTGTGCAATCTCAACTAATTCATGCATATCTATTCATCACTGCAAATTACCTTTGACCTTTTACCTTTACCTTTTTTTTTGACCTTTATGCTGTCTGTCCTAATACCATGGAATGTAATATTAGTTCTCTGGCTTCGCTTTCAGACAAAATTAAAGTCTTCAAATTTATCCTAGTGTGATGGTTCAATAAAGAGAATATTGCACTGGCATTTTGAAGAAACATTCGTTGTATTCCATTTATCAGCTACATTAAAGTCTTACTCGGGAAAGTAGGAAAACTAAATGTAATCAACTTTTTCCATATACAATCAATCTAAAGATCTCCCAGAAAAGAGTTTTCATATGTAAATAGCTTAGTTTGATTGGATTGATGGAATTTCACATACTATATCTGCATCTTTATCTTTACCTATGCAAGTGCTAAATTCAACTATTTATCCTAACAGGTACTATTGAAATCATCAATGATGTGCACATCTTGAAGCCCGGCGACAAGGTCGGTGCTTCCGAGGCCACCCTACTCAACATGTTGAACATCTCTCCCTTCTCGTACGGTCTTGTCGTCAAGCAGGTTAGTAACTACATTCTTTTTATTTGCAGTACCTTTTTCAAGGGAGATTGAGGCTGGGAAAGGACATGTCGCCGAAAGCTTAATTTTGGCCCCTTATAGCAAATACAGTAAAAAGTCAATGTGTTTTCCATTGCCTAATAAAACTGTTTTATCCCCCCCTTCTGTAATAAATATAAATATTCCAAAGCGTTGAGTACAGTCTGCATATCCCTGTGCATTCTGATAATTTACCTTTGGTAAAGTATTTGCTGTTGATCTTAGGACTATTTGATCTGTTCACTTAGTTCAAAGTTTACAGCAGACACTTCAGCACCAAATGGTACTCTCAGCAGTTATAAATATAATACAGGATTTTTTAAAGAAATTATATCAATTTATTTTCGTTTAGGTCTATGATTCCGGCACCATCTTCGCACCAGCCATCCTTGACATCAAACCTGAGGACCTTCGCGAGAAGTTCATGGCTGGTGTTGCCAATGTTGCCGCGCTGTCTTTGGCCATCGGCTACCCCACTGTGGCCTCCGCGCCCCATTCCATCGCCAACGGTTTCAAGAACCTGCTCGCCATCGCCGCCGTCACCGAGGTTGAGTTCAAGGAGGCCACCACCATCAAGGAGTTCATCAAGGTAAATAGAAATTGTCTATGATTGCTGACACTCACTGATTTGAGAAAAATGCTGACACATGGAACAGTAGTTGCAACTTCGTGCCAGTAATTTCGCACATGCTGGAAATGTCTTTGTATGTCGATATACAAATAATCTGGCTGCTTCTAATTTATTATCTTGCTGTTATGTCTGTCCTAATACCATTGAACATAATATTAGTTCTCTGGCTTCGCTTTCAGACAAAATTAAAGTCTTCAAATTTATCCTAGTGTGATGGTTCAATAAGAGAATATTGCACTGGCATTTTGAAGAAACAACTCCCTTTTCCAACCTGCTCATAGAACTACAAATTATTATCTCCAAAATCTTTAACAAAATTTCTTGAATTTTAGGACCCTAGCAAGTTCGCCGCTGTTGCCGCCCCAACTGCCGCTGCCGCCGCCCCGGCTGCTGCTGCTGCTGCTGTGGAAAAGAAGGAGGAGAAGGAAGATTCGGAGAGCGACGACGACATGGGTTTCGGTCTCTTCGATTAAGCCCTCACGTGAGGCCAAGACTACCCGCACGAGACCGATAGGCGTGTAGGAACTGTTCGGGAAGTCGAAGCCTCTCCGTCGAGCCCGTGGCTGCATCCACGTATGGGGACGGTAAACGCTGCCGGGTTTGGACACCCATATGGCGGCCGACATGTCTTACATTTTGTGCTTGTAATAAATGCCACCTGAAATATCTCTGATTTTCATTCTGATTTCCTGAAATGTTGAGGTCTGATACTAAATAACAAATCAAATGCACATTAATTACTTTATTAGAATACCTATTATTACATTCAATAACCATTTACATATATAAATGAATAAAAAATACATAGTTTTAAGTACTTATGTAAACATTGGTTACCTACACGTAACATCTGTGTGCGTTCGCGCAGCGGAATGTTGTTGAATTTAAAGATTTTAATTATGCAGATATTTAGTGTATGACGTCTGTTAATTGTGTATGGTAAAAAAAAAATTGTGCACGCAGCCATTGTGGAGAAATTCACCAAAAACTGATTCCGCTGGGCGAACGTTGTCCTGGCGGAACTTTTTTTTATCCATAGACTTTAGAAGAAAAGAGATGTGTCCAAAAATTAGTGTGTATTTGTGTGTAATTGTGTATGTATGAATAAAATTAGTGCATGCATAAACTTCGGAGAAATTCAAGTTTCCGCTGCGCGAACGTTTGGCCATTAGCTAGTTTTCATATAAAGCGCTTACATAGAGAGCTGTAGATTTTTACATACGTTGTTTTGAATTTGTTTATATTTGTTTAAAAAACAGATTTAGAAAAAATTGTAGGGCTTAAAAGATAAAAATATAAACGTAAAATACGCTTATTAGGTCTTAGTTCTTAAAGTATGCACTTTGGGGTCTAGATTTTCACGTTTATACAAACCTTGTAAGTGTCTGCAACATGTTGCCAAGTATCAATGATGTTCCGTTAGTAATTAAAGAGTTATAGGACAATTTACCATGAATAGATCACTGTTTACAAAGCAGTCAAATATCACGACGTTCTAAAGGAATTGCATGGTAAAATGTATGCTAATAATTAGTGTATTCATTCAACTATTCACATGCAAAATTTCATGTCATTAAATTCAGTAATTAAAGAAAAACAATTATAATACTGACGAAGCATCGAAAACCTACATAACCCGACCAAGTTCGGATGGCTACAAAAAAGCGGCCGTGCAATATATTTAGGTAACATCCCAAAATTTACAGTATAATACCGGTAACAAACATTACCTACCTACTTGTGATAAATACTGAACCGTCGACAGCCTAGCCCTTGAGCAAACAAGGACATGTCAGATTCTTCACCTCACAGCACAATTTTCAAATTCGATCCTTTACAATACCTATTAGTACCTAACCACGTCAATTTTGAGCTCGTATTTTATGTAAACTCGCAAATAATAACCTACATCACGGCTTTACGCCCCGAAAGTGTCGTCAGGTGTATCCCTCATCCATCCAGGTGTAAGTCACATAAGATAGGGAGCGAGTCTGATAAAAGGTGGAAGATGCAACTTAAGCTATTAATAATTACCCATGCGTGATGTCAACATTGTCCGACTGTTGCTCATAATCGGGAAACTAATACCCACGTAAGAGCCATGCCATAAGGCACCCTTCCCAGCGTAGGTATGTTGCGCTAAAGCCGCTTCACGTAAAGTTAGCTTGGTACAATTACGTCTACGTAACGTCACCCAATATTTATTGTATATTTGAGATAATTCATTAGTATCAACGATAATATAGTTGCTCACTTCGCAAAACATTTTGGGCACAGAAATTAGTTGCAGTAAAACATGGCACACGTGTTAATTACATACTTTACTAATTAGTCATCATTAATCTTGCTTACAGTCTAATAAAAAGTAGGTATACACAACATAGAAATTTGTTTTATTTTAATACGATTATGACACGGTAAACAGCTTTTTTATATGTAGATCTAACACCGATTGATACGTAAAAGATTCCATAATATATTTGTATTCTATACTATGTAGTACCTATTGCTATTCGCTACGGATTCTCGAACTTGTTAATCTCTAAATAACTTCTTAATAAAGTTCACAGCAAATGCAAAATATGACAGTGATAGGCAAGTTTTAAAACAAAGGGTCGACGCTGAGCAGTCGAAGCACAGCACAGCTCTGTTTTCACTGCCAAACAAATATCAACATTACATCCCTTAAAATAGAGTCGAAAAATCAACTTTTTTGCATACATCTGTTCGACTGGAAAGCTCTCACGGACTGGATTAATTTATTTTCAACTATCTCAATGTAGATATTTGTTACGCTGCGCTTCGCCAGGTCTGCCTTTCTGTATTTTATTCACAGCTGCAAGTATAACATCGTACCAGCTTGGTAGCTCTCTGAGAAGCGATCATAAACTACGAACGCAAAGAAATAGGATCTACAATTTTCGTTTTCACGATGATATCTGAGGCCTCCAGCAAAGATTAGGCCGCCCGCCCCTCCCCCCGTAGGTGATATAAATCTACATAAATCAGAGGATGGAGTGCAGCTTCTTAATAATTAAATAACTAAGTGAAATGGATGGGACTACAGCTGTCCCTAGAAAATTATGTAACCTTATACATATAGATAGAGAGTAGCTATCAAAAAGATAAGCTCCAAACATTTATCTACTTATCACTTTAAAATGCAATATTATAAATTACTCGTAAAATAGATAGTGTTCGTCAATATAGACTCAACATTCTTCTATCTAACAAAGATAAAACTCTTTTAAAAGTATGTATTATACTATTGAGATCATGAAAATTATTTCGCAACTAACAACTCCATTCTAAATTGCGTCTCCATGCATCGTGAACTTAAATGCTCCATCAGGATCAACACAACGCAATATTTGAGCTGTTCGACCTTGAATTAGGCGTATACGCGGGTCAGTCATAAATACTATGCCATCCATAAAACAGTTTTTCCTGTTTGTTGATATTTCGCTCACATCCTTCATCAATTCTATTGCGTACCAACACAATATAGCTGTGGAGTGTCCCTCTTTTATTATTGGCACATCCACTACTTCCGATCCCAAAGGATTTTCACTTGTACCCAATTCTATGGGATCTGTTAATGGGGTATACTCCAAATGGCTGAAATCTATGCAGAAGTTCTGAGACACCTGGTATGGATTCAAGTGTTTTGATATCTTATAATTGCTGACGTTGTCATCAAACAATCTGTTATTTATGTCCAACCAGTTACTTTGGACAAGCTGGCCCACAATCTTGATGTGGGCAGGCAAAAAGAGTCCTCCTTGAATGAGATGGTGTTGTTTAAGATGCTGAGCTATGTCTTTTAATCGCAAGTCAATTTCGCCGCAAAGTTCAAAAATGTTACAGAGAACAGCATGATACTTTTCATCTCCAAACCCTTCCTGTGACCAATCATCTCCAACCATAATATTGACACTTGATAAATCGATATCATTTGCTTTGAATACTTTTTTGAAGAAACGTTTGTCACTGTCAGTTTTAGCACAGCATGTAAGTGATTTTGCACCCCTTTTTAAAAGGTGCAGGCCAAACATGGGGAATGGGCATAAATCAATTATATTTATTTGAGACATTTCAGCTATCTGCCCCAGGTACACACATGCCGTGCCAATACATCCATATATTGCATTCAAATACTCAGTATCATTAAGGAATCTAAGAGTTTCTGGGGAAATTCTGATGATGGCATCATCTCTGTACATTGTCAATTTGCCACCATTCAGAGAGAAATACATGGGAATGATGTCATTCTCTTCCACCTGTATAGGAACCTTGTCAAAGAAGATAGCTTGTTGCCATGCATTGGCTCTCTGATCAGATCTTGGGTCAGTAGTTATGGTTACATTGTCTGTCAAATACAGATTGAAAAAGCCAATAATAGTGTTAATCTCACCACTTTCTAGAGCTACTGCCTCAACTGTGTAATGGTCTTTCTCAATTAGGTCCTTTAACTCAAGGTAACTGTTGAAATCAACTTGTATGAGGGATTGTGGCTCTGTCATGTATTTTATATCATCACCGTAGAGGTGAACATCTTCACAATCATACGTCTCATCAAAGGTCAAAACATGTACATTAAGAGTTGGAATCTTTAAAAATGATTTAATAGATGAACACAGCTGATACCTTCCATTCAGGAAATCACATTTGGCACCAATGATAAAGAACTCTGCCTTGTTGGGAATCACTCTACCAACATCAACACTTATCATGTTCTCCCAAGCATGAATTAAGGATTGGAGGACATGTTCCCCAAATAGTCCTGCGTCAAACATCTCTGTGAGGAGCAGAGAACGCTTGCCACCGATTTCCTTAAGCTGAATTTCAGTTGATAATTTATTAATAAGAACAAAGCGTTCAATCCTATTTTCCTGTGTGATCACATTGGCCATTTCACTCATCACTTTGGAGCCATCACAAGCAGTTATAATCCTAGGTGCACATTCATGAGCATACATTGATAATAATCCAGTGCCTGTTCCAAGGTCCAACACAGTATCTCTATGAGGGATGAGTGTGTCATGTATTGCCTTGCGATATGCCTCATTGCGGATTTTATCATTTAACATTCTGAAGTGCCAGCGTTCAACAAGTAAGTTTTTGAGGGAATTAAAATTTTTCTCAGCATTAACAAAAGTACAATCTAATTTCATTGCATTCTCAAAGTGGTCCCATGCTTTTTCATAAAATCCACATTTAAAGAGAAACTTTCCCATGTCATTTAAAATATAAATATTGTTGGGGTACATCATGAGAGCACGTGAGTAGTTTATATACATATCTCCCATTTTATTAGCCGAAGTTAGAACATCATTCAATCGACTCAACACCACACGAAATTCAGATTCATGCATGGCTTTCATTTCAATACTTTTTTCAAAAGCCATGATATAATAATCGAAGGCTTTACTGTAGCACCCATTTGCCGACAGCTGTCGAGCAACATTAATATATTCACGGGCTAGTTCATTCATTCTTTCAAATTATGTCCTTCAAATTATGGATTGTATTGGGTAAAATTTAATTTCAACTTACGGTCTGTTGCTGAGTGTATAGCAAGTATTACGTTTCCGTCTTTATTGTAGTGAAATTCGTTTTGATACAATGTTTTGCTCACCCGGTAGAAGTTCCTGTTTTTAGTGGTTTTACATTGACATAGCCAAACAAATAAACTCAAAAAGCATTTTGCAAAAATTTATTATTGTTAGACAAACAGAACAGCAGATAACACATTATAAGTGTCAAATTTGTGGGCGGAAATAGTTGATAGCGCTAGCTCTTGCACACCTCACCATTTGCCATTTGCTAGAAAAAGATATGCGCATTTGGTTTGGGAAATGAAAACACCAGAAAATAAAGTAGGGAGACATATTGTCTATGATTTTATTTTACAGTGTGATCAGTGTATCCATGGTGTATCCTGATAAAATCAACTATAAATTAGAATTATTAGAAGCTGCGGGAAACTTCGAACTTGGTGGATGAGTCCTTTTAGACAATATTTTAAAATATTGTTATATAAGATCAGTAGTCGTAGTTTTAGCGTTCTATTTTCTTTCTCTTATAATTTAATTTTAGTTTTGTTTATTTTCTTCGGTAGTGGTAAGTTTTTTTTTTTTTATAAGTTATTTAGCATAAAGAGTATTCTATTCTATTCTATTAGTCATCTCGGTTGTCACCTTCTTTCTAGCCATAACATCTTTCGTTGTAGTTTCTTTGGTCTTCCCATACTCTTTTAGCCATTCACATTCATACTAAAAATCCTATTCCTCCGCATCACATTTTTTTTTTTTTGTTTTATTAAGATAAGGTATCGATAATCATCACGTCTGCGGAGTCTTGCTAATTTTAATTTTACCCTATATCATGATCATTCTCCTGCCCTTATCCCAATTTATTTCGGGTCGGCGATACATGATGTTGATGTCTTTTTATTTATTTTATTTTTTTAAAAACGTTGCGCCACACTAAGAATTTCTCCTGTATTGTGGGTGCGTTTACAAACATTTAAACTCACATACACAAACAGCCAGACCCAGAACAACTACTTGTAGGTCATACAAATATTTGTTCCGTGCGGGAATCGAACCCGCGACACGCAGCGCAGCAGTCAATCGCTTAACCACTGCGCCAACCGTGCCGTCTGACTGAGACATATCTTTTTATTAATTTAACCCATTAATGTATTTTATGTAACTTTGTGCATATGATTTTAGAAAACTGAAAAAAGTACCATTTATGCATCTCATGACTGTTGAGTTTATTGTTTCAAAATAAAATTGCTCTCATTACCACAGTAAGAAAATAAATTACTGATGATAGCATTATGAAAAAAAAGGTGTTATTTTGTATCAACAATAATTTATCTACAACTATTTTGTACTAATTAACTTTTTGCTAAGTATCTAGCTAGAGTATATCACAGTATTCCATGGTCCACAAATCAGCGAACAGTCCTTATCACAACTATAAGCTTTCCTAAAACAATTCAGAGAAGGGTACTGTTTTTCCGAAAGTCCCAACTGCCCATATTTGTTACAACCTGTAGTCCAAACTGTATTATCACTTAAGAGTATAGCTGAATGCCTGGAACCACAGGCAATATCTTTAATATCTTTTTCCACTGGTGTTTCCTGTTCATCAAAGAGATCAATTAGAGTTGGGATGGAGTAACTTTCTTTGCCTTCTTTACTTAGATTTTTTATTCCAAGCTGGCCAGTGTCGTTCCAGCCCCAAGCGTACACATCACCAAACTCACTGAGTGCCAGAGAGTGCCAACCACCAGCACAAATTTTAATTATTTTTACACCAGCAAGTGCATCTATTTCTGTGGGTAGTTCTTGACTGCCTATATCACCATGGCCCAGCTGCAACCTTCTGAAAAATAAATCAATACTGTCAAATGTAGTAGCAGGGCTCATATTGGTTATATTTGAATTAATAATTTGACATAATTTTCATATTATGCAACAGCAAACTGAATTTCATACTTGACAAAGCTCAATTTCCATTGCAACCAAAAACTTATTTGTTATAACAGACTTATAGGACCTATTTGTTAAAATTGGTCAATCCGAAATCAAGTTAGAATACATTTCACTAAAGTGGATAACTGATTAAGTGCCAATGTAATGTAAACTATCTGATTTCTGAACACTGCTTTAAATGTGTTAAGTTCTTAATTTCCTACGTACCTTCCATTACCCCATGTGTACACCCTGCCCTCTTCAGTCAATAACACAAAATGTTCATAGCCACAGTTTATATCAGTTATTTTTCCTTTACAGTGCCTTGTATCTACATAGCTTGGTAAAATTCCAGTGTATACATCACCATTTGATGTCAAAAATATACATGAATCATTAGTTATCCCAGCTTTTGTTATACTATTATCTATCTTCGGTTTCTTCACAATATCCTCAAGAGGTTCTTCAACATGAAACTGTATTTTTTTATTCTCATTTGTCTTCAAATCTATCACCCACATTGTATTCACATTCTTGCCAATAACTAATATTTTATAATCATTACCAATAACGCTTAGTTCAACATTAGAATCAGTGCACTCTTCTGGTAGTGGTATTTTAACAAGTTCTTGTTCCTTCCCATCCCAAGCCCCTGTTATGTAGAAAATGCTATCTGCCTCAAATATGTTATACGACCAGTTTATCTGCACAAGGTTTGCTTGTCTTATACCTATTCCTAAATCATGTTTAGTAGCTGTAAATTTAAAAAAATCACTTAAAACTGCATTGTTACAAAGCCACTGTCCAAATACATTAGACCCTGTTATGTAATACACCATTCTTCTAGTTCATACGGCTTACTGTAGTTATAAATTGATTTTTCTTTTCTATTAAGTTAATGTTATTGTTTTAGCGGTTGACAGTTGACACACCATCAGGCATCGCTCTCGCAGGTCACAGCTCTCTAGTATATAATAGTAGTCTATGGCCACAGACATACACTATTATTTTAAAAGTTTAGAAAAAACAAAAAACAGCGAAACAGCCGGAAACAGCAGAATTATGACAGTTCTTTGTTGATATGGTTCGGTCATACTCATAGACATATATATAAGGTCCCATTAAAATAGTTGGACAAATTTTAATACAGCGTTCAGTACGTCTAACCAAAGATATCCAAGCAAAAAAAACAATGATTAAAGTGATTTTATTTTGATCGAAAATAATAAATTGTTCGGCACCACAGCCGGCACTCTAGAATAAACCCATCCTTATGGGTAAGTACTTGCACTCGGGCGGCCAGTACTGTTAGGGCCGACACATATGGCGAGGTGTCAAACAAAAATCAACATTGTGAGCCTTAAAATAAAGTCGAAAATAAATAACCTAAGACGCGCAATTTGAAAACAGGCTAATATTGGGGGTGAATAAACTTTCCTTGAACACATGATTATGAACCGTCTAGGTACGAAAAGAAAAGATTCTAATTTCCCATCACACTTTACCAGGCTTTGGACTGTCTAATTGCGTGCTGAACTGTTATCAAAGTATTAAAGCAAATGCAGAAAGTTGTAAACAAACAAGCGCGCAGTGGATACAATGTAGTGTTATGAATCTTTTTTATTTATTTAAAGTTCGATAACAGTAAAACACTGAATCAGTCATGGTTAAAAATTAGAATCAGCCCTATTTACAATAATTAATATAAATACTACTTACTCTACGACGATAGGTGGATAGGTACGTAATTACATTCATTGTTGAACGTGCCTACCGTTTTGAGCGATGCACTTGCGAGCGCGTTTAATTTCTTTGCACTATTAAAAGAGTGTCACTTTCACTTTTTATTGTTTCAAATGCGAGGGTGATTCGCGTACATAGCTCATTCACGCTGGCTATTAAGTGTCCATTTTCACCGTACAATAAATCTTTAGCACGACCCCAGAAATAAAAATCAAGCGGAGTCAAGTCCAGGCTCCTAGCAGGCCACGGGACAGGACCACCCCGACCAATCCACCGGTCTCCGAACCGAGAATTGAGATAGTCTCTTACGTTTCCAGCGAAGTGTGCTGGCGCGCCATCATGCTGGAAGTAGAGGTCACGCCAGACTACCAGGGGTACATCTTCTAACATTGTTTCAACATCGTTACGTAACAAGTCTATGTACGTATTATTGTTTAAACGGTTAAGAAACAGGCCCTAAAACTTTATTGTCTAGCACTCCTACCCACACATTTACACTAAACCGTGTTTGGTAATAATCCGGTCTCACTTTATTTGGGTTAATAGTTGTCCAGTAATGGGAATTATGTATGTTAAATAACCCAACACGTGTAAAAGTACATTCATCAGTCCAGAGAATGTGACGTTGGGGTTGTTGCAGTAGCCACCTACAAAATGTTAATTTGTTCAGTTCTTGCACACGAGTGCAATGATATGGGTGGTGGCCTTTATCACGAAGGAGCTTCTTCCACACGTAAAAATCGCTGACGTTGAATACACGACCGGCATCGGCAGTGCTCGCCGTGGGGTGTATTCTAAAGAAATCTAAAACGTCTTCTTCAAGGCGCACCGGATAGCGCGGTCTTCCTGCGTCAACCGCTGGTGGCATGAAGGTGCCACATTCACGATGGCGCTGTACTGCTCTCAGGATTATGGTGAGGCTCGGCCGCCTTCCAAATCTTTCTTGATAAAGGATTTGGGCTTGTCGTAAGCTTTCGTTGCACTCACGATAACACAGGACCATTTCCAAGTATTCTTGGTTGCTGTACGCGTAATAAGGCATTGTTGTCGATTGTGATAACTACGTAACAACACACACGCAGACTTTCATGTAACATGTTGTGTTGGCTCGGTTGCGCGACGAAAACTGAAATGGCTTCATTGTCAATTTGTCATATTTTACGTCAGCGGCCCTTCGCCCCGGGCATCCCCGCGGTGAAGGGCTATGTTAGAGTGAGATGGCATGAGTTGAACAATGAAACCGGCGGGTGGTGACATGGCCACGTGCGCCTGGACCATTATTTCGTAGAATCAGAATTTATGAGATAGCAGACATGGATGTGTTTATGCATTGGGTAACCAAAATGTTTAGTGCATTTTCGCTAACTGATTTTTTTTTTTTTAAAGTATCTAATGCATTTTTCTTATTTTTTTTTTTACCATTGTCCTTATTTTGGTGGTCTGAATGATTTGTAAAAGTTTGTCCACCTATTTTAATGGGACCTTATATATGGACTGGAAATACCTACGAAAAAAGGGTGCCTACCTACAACTCATATTGTCTCAAAAAATGGCTGCCATTGCTAGGGTTGTATCAATAAAGGAACATTGGTGTTACTATAACGAGTATCGATACTAAATACGAGTCGTACTAGTTATCACGTTTGGATCATAATATAGTATACTAACTTATAGTCCGTTCTAACTAAGGTTGCCTACTTTATAGTAACGTATCCTAGTTTATTTTCGATAAACATACTTTATAATTTTGCATAAAAATACAGTATGCGAAAATACTTTATTTCTAATCTTTTGTTATGCGTAAAAGACTCATATGAACTATTTATCGATAGGTACAGACGCCAGCACATCAAGCTACCCGAAACTGTCAAATTATCGCAATCAACTTTCTTCCCTGAAAATAAAATTAATGCCAAGTGTTTTTTCGGCACAGAATTAAAAAACACTTTTTAATTGCATCACGTATACGTATTAAAGTGAAGGAAAACAGCGTGAAGAGATATGTATCCATATGCCCAAAAACAGGTGCTTTCGAATATTATACCTTTGGGTTGGAAGGCCAGAGAGCAGTAGTTTCTGTTAGGTATGCAGACCCTAGTGAAAAACAAGAAAATCACTAGGGTGAATGAATAATATAAACTTCCCATCACATTCTCCGTGAATGGGATGGGATGCTTATATTATTGTGTTAATGAGTGGTGGAGTAAAAATAAAATAAAAGTATTTTTTTTTGCCTTTGTTTATTGGTATGATAATGATTAACAAATATAACGTTCAATTATCGTTCAAATATAACGTTTGATTAGAAAAATAGGCTTACAAAAGTAATACTTTGCGAATGCGATGCTTTGGGCATCTTTTGTGATTGGTCCAAGGCATTCAATTGTATTCTTCATGAAACCTTAATTAGGAAACTTCGCCACTACGGAATCCGGAACCCTCTCTGGATCTTCTCACTTCTTACTTCAGTGATAGGATTCAGAGAGTTGATGTTAACGGGAAAAGGTCACCCGGATCTGTAGTAAGAATGGGGGTCCCCCAGGGCTCAATACTTGAACCATTTTCATTTATTATTTATATCAATGACTTGCATTACCTCATCTTTATGATGATGAACATGATATAGTGTTGTTTGCAGATGACACTTCACTTTTATTTAAACTCAAACGTCAACAGCTGGTTACTGACAGTATAAATAGTGCCCTCGCAAAATTAGTAAACTGATTTAATGTTAATAATCTACTTCTTAACGAAAAAAAAAACGAAATGGATTAAATTTACGATACCAAATGTTAGACAAGTAGAAATTAGTGTTCTCATAAAGGGTGAAGAGTTAAAACCCGAAAATACCACAGTATTCTTAGGCATAACTTTGGATGCCAAGCTTCAATGGGGCCCCCATATAGATAAATTGTCAAAAAAACTTAGCTCTGCAGCAGGAAAATTCGTGACTTAACTGATTTAGAGACAGCCCGTTTAGTTTACTTTAGTTATTTTCATAGTGTGCTGTCATACGGTATTCTGTTGTGGGGAAATGCCGCCGATATTCAGACAATTTTAATTTTACAAAAAAGGGCAATTCGTTCCATTTATAAATTAAGTCCCAGACACTCCCTCAGAGACTTTAAAGAGATTAATATAATGACTGTGCTTTCTCAGTACATTTATGATAATCTTTTGTATGCACATAAAAATATAATCTGTTTAAAAATACAGTGATATATATAATATAAATACTAGGAACAAACACAAAGAGTCATGTCCAGTTTTGACCTGAAAATTTTCTAACGCGTCTAGTGATGTAAAATATCTTAAAAAATTGCATATTTTTTTCTTATTTCGTACCGCTTAATTACATTTTCAAATAAAACCAGGAAAAAAAACAATGTTACTATGTTTATATAATTCTCAATAGACTTGGAAACGAAACGTGTATTACACACGTTCCGAAAAACTTGTTCTTTCGTCATGTGGTTAATGAATGTTTAAAATAACCATTGGCTTTTTTACTTTACTTATTATTATGACTAGCTATGATTTTTATATGGTTTTATATTAGGGTGTGGAAAGAAAAATAAGTGTACAGTTGACAGGTTAGCGTAAAACGAACTTCTTTAGCCGCAACGTTATGTGAATGACAGGTTGTCACTTGTTTGACGTTTTGCAGTCGTTCGTTGTTTGTTTGAGTGTACTGATTTTGGACTTTCTGATACCCTTACAAGTTTTGGCAAAAGTTTTCCAAAGATATACATACCACTTACGATTACTTTGGCTTCTGTTATACGGATACCGATTTAGCGCTTTTTGATTGGGATCTAAGACGTTATCGCTCTTGTTGGAAAGCGTTATGGAGCCTTATACGAGATTGCTTTGTATAAACTGCAACACAAGTGTTAATACGCTTCGGCTTATCGGGCCCTTCAGCTTGACAGCAGAGTCATCTCGCTAATTAGCACTTGGACATCTCCAGTAATAGTAAGTATAATAACCATCAAGTACCCAACGATTTAGTATCCAATCAACGGACGCTAGTGTAACAATTGTTTTATAAAAAAGAATTGATATTCATACATTTGTATACTTTTTCCCGCTACATGAAAAATAGAACTAGTACTACTAGAAATAGGTGATGCCCCTAGGACAACACACTGACCGAATGTGTTAGTGTGGTGTTAGTTATGTGTAGATTTTCCCCATGTTTTAGCTAGTGTTATTTTAGACAGCTGTTTAAAACAAAACATGTAAAAATACAAATTAAATATAATTATTTCCACTGTAGGCTTTGAAATCTCATAATTTACGAAGTCACTTAAAATCTAATGAACCTTCATGTATAATCCTATCTACCACACAAACACACACTTGTCTCACTTACTTCATCACTACACCATTCACACACACATTCCTCTATTTCACCGCTCATATTAACGCACATACATCCATACCTCTCTTCAAACTCACCAACAAACCCTAGCACTCTAATGGTACTTACTAAAATGAATTATATTTAGTAGTGACACACAAATGTCCTAAAATAAATAGTAGAATGTAAATAGCTGAACACTATCCCCTGAGATACAGGTTCCTGCCTAGTTTAGGGGCTAGGGTCAGTACTATGTGCACCTTATTATGATCACCACAAAATGTTGAAAGCCTTGTCATGTACTTATTTGTATAATTGTAACTTTTAATGCTTTATTTTTCAGATAACAAAAGAAGATTACATTTGTGTGCTTTGATGTATCTATGCAGACTATTAATGCTCAGATTCATGGAAATAATGGGTGTGATCCATCTGCTGGTCCATCTCGCCATGGTCATGCTCAAGTATGCCATGTTTGTGGTTGATCATTGCTCAATCGTCAAAGTGACCACATTATCAAAGAAAACCCATCAAGCCTCACACTAAGAATGATCAACTTAATTCAGACTACTGTAACACCTCGTCAGGTTTGTATTTAAAATTCAAAATCATTTTAAATGGCATGCAATTTTTTCTTTAAATATCACATTCTAGTCCATGACGTTACTAGGTAAAAAAAAATCACATTTTAACCTAAGATGTTATCACAGATTAGAATGTGATTTTTTTTTTTTTACTTATGTATCACTGCATTTATTATAAATATGTTGATTTTTGTTGACAGGTATTACAATCTGATTGTGTATGTCATGCCTGTTGGTTATGATTTAAAAGACAAGCTCTTTCAACTCGGCAACAGGATCAGAGAAGATTGCTTAGACAGTAACGAGACTCTTCAAGGTGAAGCAATTGAACAAGAAGTGGAACAGTCTGTTAATCCCGTCCATGATCCAGACATACAACCTCCCCCGCTCCTTGCAAGTACAGATGAGGGGCATGAAAGGGAATCATCTGGAGAATCAGTTCCAGCTCCAGAAGTTCATTTGCAGCAATCCCAAACCCAACCAGTGAGATATCAACAATCAAGTAACATAACATTACTTAATTAGAAACATGCTCTCAATACGGCATCTAATTGCACATTTTATGGGTGTGAAAATGAAAATCTGCATAGTGTGTCAGATGCAGTGTGGGCTACCATTTTATCCAACTACAATGTTTATATTCCCAAACTGGCTAGGGTATGCAGACCATTTACATAGAAACATTTGGGATTACCTTTATATGAAAACAGCATGAGTAATATAATAATAATAATAATACCCCACCTCTGTATCTCTACGTTGACGTCGTGGTGGGGCTTGCGCGCTCTGAGCCCTAGGTCTATGCCGGCAGAGTTACTTTGCCGGAATGGGTCTGGGGTAAGGGGCCAGACTAAAAGAGATACAATCCAAGCCAAGGTCGCACACGCCGAGGGCTGCGTGGCTAGAGGAGAGGCTAGTCGCTAGTGTGCCAACTCTGGATAATAGGGGACCTCCAGTTTAATTTACCCTTGCCACAGTGAACGCAGGGCACTGCTGTGGTCGACTTGTTAAGTCCCTAGCTACTCGTGGGAACACTATGAATACAAGATCTAAAACAAAAAAACAACTTCAGGCTATGAAGCCTCAGATAGATGACGAAACTTCACAATCATCTCCGTCATCTCCTTCATCTCTATTTTCATCTATTCCATCATCATCACAATCTTTCCGCGTCACTCGGACGCAATCATCCTCATTAATCAGCGTACAGTCAGTGGACGTTGTACAGGAGACAAACTTTGTCAACAATACTGTACCCGCCACCAAGACTGCAACAACTCGTAGGAAATGGACCACTGAAATTAATAAATTCATCCTACGCACATATCTTCATCTAACTCATTTGGATACCGACAAAAATGCATACCTTCCATCGCTTCACACTAAATTCCTAGAAAAATACCCAACAATGCAAGTTAGCCGACAAAGAATAGGTGATCAGCGTAGAGCCATAGTACAGAAGAAGTTATTACCGCAAGACATAATGGATCAGATTTATGAGGAAGTTAGAGCTGAATTACAAATAGTTCACTCTCAAATACAACAAAGTCACTCACACTCCACACAACCTAGTACGCAATCCGGCCAGCGTATGAGATGGACGAACGAATACAACGAAACAATAATGAGAATATATTACACTACCACACAATTAGAAACAAATAAAACAGCCTACAGAAAAAATTTACATGAGAAGTTCCTAAACGTATATCCTGAATTAGCACATTTAACAGAGCAAAGATTATCTGACCAAGTGAGAGCAATTGTAAATAACAAATATATATTACCCACCAGATTAGAGGAAATTAAAAACCAAGTGGCCTTAGAATTAACAAATAACACAAACACACAAAATATAGAATATGAAAACAATGATCACTGGAATACACAAACACAAAACGACTTAGAACTACTAGATACAAATACCTACACTTCAGATACACCTTTTAACACTTTGACGACAAATATATCCATAAATAATAATAACACCAATACCGTCGTAGAATCTCAGTCACTTATGGATAACGAAAATTTCCTGAATAACATAGATATTGGGCAATTAAGTCTTACGCAAACTGATTTGGCCCCAGAAACTAACCCAGAAATTGAGGCCATATTTGAACAAGCACAGTTAAAATTTAGTAACACACATCCCACTAATAGACCTTACATTCCCAAGCAGAAGACTTCTCGAAAGTTTTCTTCCATAGTTTCTTACATAAATACTGTCATTCTCCCTAAGTTTGTAAATGCCGACACCGAATTCACCCAAATGCAGACCATGATCTATTGTGCAGCATGGACGGCAGCTACATGTAACGGAGCTAAAATATCAGACGCTACACAAAATGAACGCCGTCCATATATTCCGAAGAAACCAAGATGGCAAATAAGATTAGAAAAGAAAATCGAAAATCTGAGAGCAAATATAGGAAGGCTGACACATTATATTAACGGTAGTAGAAGTAGTAAATTAATAGCTGCAGTAGAAAAAATAAAAATAAAGTATCAAGTACACGCTACTTATGAAGACACAAACACACAGTTACCACACTTTTTAGACACAATGAAACAAAAATTAAGCGCCGCGTCCAGTAGACTCAAAAGATACATAACATGCACAAACCGCAAAGTAGAAAACACTAAATTTATCAATAACGAAAAAAATTTTTATAGTAACCTCAGGACTAATAACGGGGGCTCCACTAATCAAACCCTGCAGACACCTACAGCTTCAGCACTACGAGATTTTTGGGCCAACATCTGGGAAAATCCAGTACATCATAATAACCGGGCAAACTGGGTTAACGAAGCTATACCTGAAATCCCAGAAATGGAATTTGAGTTTATACCTATAGATACGTTCATAGACGTCATCAAACGCACCCACAATTGGAAATCCCCTGGCACCGACCACATCCACAACTACTGGTACAAGAAATTTTCAAGCATATATCCTTACTTACATAGCCATTTAAATACTTTTATCCAATCACCACATTTACTTCCACAATACATAACACAAGGAGTATCTTATATGATACCTAAAGACACGAATGACACAATGAACCCAGCAAAATACCGACCAATCACTTGTCTACAAACCTTGTATAAAATCTTAACAGCCTGCATAAGCGAAGTAATATACGAGCATTTAACTACAAACAACATTCTAGCCGAGCAGCAAAAGGGCTGTCGTAAAAATAGTCAGGGATGTAAAGAACAGCTTACTATTGACGCCATTACTATGAACAGCGCTGTTAAAAGTAGAAAGGATATCCACACAATGTTCATTGATTATCAAAAAGCTTTTGATTCAGTTCCGCACAGCTGGTTGTTGCACGTTTTATCCATATATAAAATTCACCCAACACTAAAACAATTTTTAGAAACATCCATGCAGAATTGGCAAACAGTCCTTAAAATCAATTCCAACTCCTCAACTGTCACTACTGAACCAGTCTGTATAAAACGGGGAATTTTCCAAGGAGATGCTTTAAGTCCTCTTTGGTTTTGTATGGCACTTAATCCACTCTCAGACCTGCTTAACAAATCGGGCGCTGGATTCACATTACAAAACAATAACACACAATACACGCTAACACACCTTATGTACATGGATGACATAAAACTATTTGCAGCTGACAAAGACGCGCTCTTCCAACTGACTGATACCACACAAACATTCTCAGACGATATTTGTATGTCATTTGGTGTAGATAAGTGTAAAATTTTGTCCATAGTTAAAGGTAAAATCCAAAATAATAGTTATACACTCCTATCAGGAGAGTCGATCGAGCCAATGGATGAACAAAGCACATATAAGTATCTAGGTGTTAAACAGTCTAGACAAATACAACAAAAAATGTCAAAACAAGAGCTGCTCAATAAATTCCAACACCGCCTCAATCTTATCTTAAAAAGTAACCTTAACTCCAGAAACACAATTAAGGCCATCAACACCTTCGCAATACCCATTTTGACGTACTCTTTCGGGATTATACGATGGTCAAAGACCGATATTAAGAAACTACAGCGCACCATCCATACACTTCTAACAAAACACCGAAAACACCATCCAAAATCATGCATACAACGACTCACACTACCCCGCCAAGAAGGAGGAAGAGGATTAATAGACATACACAACTTACACAACAAACAGATACTTTCACTCCGATCATACTTTCATTCCAAATCAGAAAACTCACCACTACACAAACACATAACCGAGATCGATAAAAAACTAACACCACTAAATCTACAAGACCGAAACACACAAATAAATGAACACATAATAACTACACAACAAAAAATTGCACAATGGTCAGAAAAAGCATTACACGGACGACACCGAGCCTACCTGAGCCAGCCACACGTCGATAAAGTAAAGTCGAACGAATGGCTCAAACGAGGCGAATTGTTTCCCGAGACCGAGGGTTTTATGTTGGCCATTCAAGATCAAATAGTAGCCACTCGTAATTATAGAAAATATATTATAAGAGACCCAAATCAGCCGACTGACTTGTGTAGACATTGCAACAATGCCTCCGAAACTATACAACATATAACTGGAGCATGTAAGTCACTCGCACAAACCGATTATAAACACCGTCATGACCAAGTCGCGGCAATCATACACCAACAGCTAGCATTTAAATTTAAACTAATAAATGAAATTATACCATATTATAAATATAAACCTGAAATGTTATTAGAAAACAACGATCACAAAATTTATTGGGACCGAACAATAGTAACAGATAAAACAATTCATTATAACAGACCTGATATTACTGTTCATGATAAAGCAAATAAAATAGTTTATTTAATAGATATTGCTATCCCTAACTCACACAATATTCAAACCACAATTTCCGAAAAACTTAGTAAGTACCAAGACCTTGCAATAGAAA
This sequence comes from Eremobia ochroleuca, assembly GCA_949629135.1. Classification (NCBI taxonomy): domain Eukaryota; kingdom Metazoa; phylum Arthropoda; class Insecta; order Lepidoptera; family Noctuidae; genus Eremobia; species Eremobia ochroleuca. The sequence goes on from OX451387.1 coordinate 4,296,849, forward strand.
TAAAAACTCAGTGGAAAGCACAAACCGTCCATATTGTCCCAATAGTACTCTCATCTACCGGTGTAATCCCAAAATCACTCGCACAAAGCCTTATCACTCTACATATGCCTTCACACACATCATACATGCTTCAAAAGGCTACACTCCTCAACACCTGTCGCATCACCCGCAAGTTCCTGACTTCTTCTACATTATCATCCACTTTTTCAATCTAAATTAACCCCCTTACATGCTTGGCTCCGGCCCGCGTGTAAGGTAAAACTCTCTCGAAAGAGAAGAAAAATAAAGAACACAAAATAATAATAATAATAATATTCCACAACTTTCACACAGCGCCATCTAGTCCCAAACTAAGCAGAGCTTGTGCTATGAGTACTAGACAACTGATAAACATACATATATATTTCTAAATACATACATATTATAGATAAATTATGATTGATTGTACTGTTGAACAAGTTGAGCTGGAGTTGAAGTTGTTGTTGTTGTTGTTGTTGGTTTTTTCCTTTGTTCAAAAACAAGTTCTCGATTTTTCAAGTATAGAATCAGTACAAGAAAATGATGACCATTTATTTGGATTTTGGATGGGCTTAACAAAAGCGAAATTCTTTAATTTATTAGAAGACTTTCCCCGACTGCTGGGAACACAGGGGTATATTAGGTCTAGCTGCTGTATTGATAAAGATGCAGACAGGTGATTCTGACTTAAGAATATCCAAATTACTAGTTCCTCGCATTACACTAGAAAGGTTAGTGCATACAGCACAAGAGATACTACTACAAGATTTTGTTCCATGAAACCTTGGAATAAACCACTTTATGAGAGAACCTACCACATCTGATGCAGATATAATGTCTTCTTTGTTCAGCAATAAGCAATAATAATGATATTTATTTTAGACAGGGGATTCAGAGATAGCATCAGCTTATTAGAGCATTGTAATTATAAGGCATATATGCCAGAGTCACTTTTTGAAGGCGGATACCAGTTAACCACCACCCAAGCAAATAGAAGTAGATGTGTAACTATATGCAGATGGGTAGTGGAGGTTGTAAATGGATATTTTAAAAGAGACTTTAGATTATTAAGGTTTGACCATTTTAATAAAAACTATCAAATATGATGGCTTATTTCCAAATAGCTGCAAGTTTAATAAATAAGTTTGGTGTTTGCCTTCGCAATAGAGCTGATGCTGCTCACATTCTTGACATAATAAATGAAAATAACTTATCTAATATAGTTACAGAATATAATTTAAATCGCAGGGCATCCTTTTTTCAAAGCATTACGGCTGATAATGCTAATATTGAGTTCCCCCATCTAGAATTCAGTGAATTAATATTATTCGCCTTGGGAATGTACCAAATTCATCAAGCACATTAATACTATGGTGAACATGTACATTTCCATGGCGGATACAGAATAGAAGTTTGTCTAGACACTAATTGTATACTCAAGTTAGGCAGTGGGAAAAATTCACTTATAAAATGGAAAATAAAATCAAGACATATCTCAAGACATCAGTACTATGTGTACATTTTGATAGCAAATGGTATTAATGGACGAGAAGGCATTATAGGGCATTGCTGCAACTGCATTGTAGGACATCGCACTGTAGGTTGTTGATGTTGTACATAGGTTGGTCCAGGCATGAAACTAACTTTGTGGCTCCAGCGGCATTTTTAGATAAGTGGTTGTACGAGAAAACATTAAATATATATAATAAATCAAATCCTGTTTTTTATTTAATTTCCCTGTCCTCGCCAAAAACATATAGGTGGGCAGCTCTTTTCATTCTCTATTTATGCAGTGATGGCCCGGAGGTTAACACCTCGCTTCTCATGCACGAGGCTGTGAGTTAAAATCTGGGTAAGTACATTGGTACCTACCTAGATTTTACAGAAAGTACATATGTATTGAAAAAGACCAATTGGTATTGACCAATGGGTCTTTTTCAATGCGTATGTACTTTCTAAGTTTATCTTGGATATCAGTGAAGGAAAATATCGTGAGGAAACCATGTCTTATATAGGGTGAAATTGAAAACATGCGACAAATCGAAATGGGAGATTGTACTCATCATTATGAACAACTTTTACCATGGGACCAAACTTGAAATCGCGAAAAAAAAATCAGCTGTTCCCTACATTTATGTTCGCATAACTCGTCAAAATGTAGGGAACAGCTGATTTTTTTTTCGCAATTTCAGGTTTGGTCCCATGGTAAAAGTTGTTCATAATGATGAGTACAATCTCCCATTTCGATTTGTCGCATGTTTTCAATTTCAACCTGTATAATAATCAATAAAACTCGTCTTGACCGAGCGTGGTGATTAATGCTCGTGCCTTCTCTGTATGAGAAGAAGCCTTTGCCCAGCATTGGGACAGTAGTAGGCTGGCATTATTATTTACTCTATCACCTTGTCAGTCCATCAGACTCTTAAGAGTTCGATGGCTAAAAACACCGTCTGTCAAGCCGCCTCCTGGATTCTGGTCCGCTTCGACGGCGTCACGGCGACGATAGATTTTGACCGATACTCCAGTGAACTATACCTAAATTAAACTTGTACAGTGTAGTGTAACAAACAAAGATGGCATAAAATCACACGTGAAATCTTCAAAACTTCAAAACTCAGCATTGGCTGGATATTACGAGAATATAACTGCTATTTGCGACCGCGCACCGATTTGATGATATTACATTGAAGAGGGATTTATTTCCGAATGATTGTAACTCTCTCGGCGAATAAGAAACAATTTGATTTTAGTTTTTGATTTACAGTTTTTGAGGTTATAACAGCTGTCAAACCTTATCTGACAACTGTTATAACCTCAAAAACTTATTTATTTAATAGCATTTTTCCCTGGCCTCTAAATGAAAAGATGATAAGTTATTGTGTTATTATAAACAATAATTGTTTTTATACAGCACTAGTTGTAGATAGACGCGACCTGTAAAAAGATTCAAGTGACAGGTCAATCAATGTATGGAAAGTGGGCATCATTCTTTGTTGTTCCTACAACAAGGCTGACGTTTCATAAGTGCCCATGTAGGTTTATGTGAAAGAAAATATTTTGATTTTGGTGCTGTGAACCACGGGCCGAACCTAGCAAGGTCAATCGGAGCTAATAAGACGCAGGACTGTTTATTTATGTTAACATAGCAGAATATACCGATATCGTTCCAGCGGAGGAACTAGTTCCGGAAACTATTAGGCAACGGTACAACACTATTCTATTATGACATATTATTGTAAACAAACGAATGAATTAACAAAATAATAAAAAGGTCTGTTATACGGAAATTCACTCAAATATCAATACTTTAGCCATAAATTCATGATCGCGTTACAATTATATCATCGAATGTCTATTATTGTATGTGTTATTGCATGAAAACCGGCTACTAACCTGTGCAAAGAAAGTTGAGGTTGATTTTCAATCTTCCTTGCACCATACTTCACAATACAACACACAGGCATGTTGAATTGCTGTTTTTCAACATTTACATGCAGTTTTAAAGGTAAAGTCCTCGTAATTTTCTCGCAAATCTCAATAATACAAAAAATAAACAACCATTTGACAGCTGAACTACTGAAAGATGGCTGCTCTGGCACCTACCTACAACCGTGTATAGAATAACAGGCATCTCCTGTTATATCCCATCTCAATGGGTTCGGTTGATATTGAGATTGACAGTTTGTCAGCCATGTAAACTTTGAATGATTCAATACATTCGTTCTTTATAATATGTATACCTATTTAAAATATATACGTATTATGAATATATTAAAAGAAAAATGTAAGGTTATTAGTCAATGGCTTCAGAAGAAGCTTATCATGAAACATTATCATGAAATCATTTAAATTATTAGAGGATAACAAAGACATTAAATTATGTATATTTAATCTCTTTGGAGGATAACCTTATCATCGAAATAAAGTGTGTACTCCACACAATTAGTTTGGATTTTTCAAAATTTTATTAGGGTTTGAAAAGGATCTTTCACAAGCAACTTTACTCAATGATAACATTAGCAAAGAACGCTAGGCCAAACAAGGACGGATCCAGCCTTCGAGTATAAACACAGTCGAGGTCCAGTCGAGGGACAGGTTCCAAATGGCGGCCCCCCAGTCATCTGAGTTAATGTAGGTAATTCTGGTAACAAAGTTCAGAAAAGCAGAATGTTTGAAAATGTAGGTAGCTAGAGCGAGCGCAGCGAGCTCGAATTTTTTTTTTTTACTCTGTATTTATATTTTGCATACGTATGGGGCCTCCAACTCCAAACTGTTTCTTAATGAAGACCGTGTTTGGTATTAGATTAAAAAGTATTTCTTAAGATTTGCCCCCCTCCCCTAGGACCGGGGACCGCAGCGGTTTGCCTTGACACTATTCTGGGGCATTTGATTGCCACGTCTAGTTACTCAGCTGCTTCTTTTGTCTCTTCAAAAACTGTCGGTAAAGCTGTCGTAGGACACGAGAACGGGTTTTTTTATTATGATAAACTTTTAGTGTAAATCTAAATCCGACGATTGCAGGCAGTTTGAGAGAGGTGTACTCGTAGTAACTTCAAATATTCACGGCCCGTTCACGACCTTGCCGCTGTGAGCGGCAGCTAAGCGCGGGGCAGCGAGCGGTAAAATCAAAAGTATGAAAATGTTTGAAGCACGCCAGGAGACGCCGCTCATAGCGAAAACGCGCGCGGTTTTTTCCGAGCAAATCGCTACAGCGGCGCGCTGTGCGGGGAGCGGCAGGAACAAAAGTATGTACAGACGCCAGCACATCAAGCTACCCGAAACTGTCAGATTTTCCCAATCAACTTTGAACCTTATGCTTTAGCACTAAAGTTGAAAATCTATTAAAGAAATCTGACACATTGTAGTAGCTTGATGTGCTGGCGTCTGTACAACGAATGAGTGAGTGCGACGCCACGAAACAGAGTGGCGTGGACAGCGGTGTAGCAGTGACGTACTCAGTGGCGTAGTTATAAACAAAAAAAAATTAGACGATTTTGTGGCGGTAATGGATACCGAGGCATTTATCACTGAAATTTTAAATCGACCGCCTATATACAACGTGTAACGGAAAGGGGGTATCAACCCTGAAGGAGGTGAATGTGCTCATGAAACTCAACAACTTTCCCCAAAGAACATAGGTCGAAATATGAAAAAAAAATTTGGCCCTCCCATAGTAAATCAATCAGCTGGTAGTCAGTTTTGTAAGGGAGGGCCAAATTTTTTTTTCATATTTCGACATATGTTCTTTGGGGAAAGTTGTTGAGTTTCATGAGCACATTCACCTCCTTCAGGGTTGATACCCCCCTTCCGTTACACCCTGTATATACAACGTGTAACGTTAAATGCGCAAAACCTCAGACACCCCAACTGATATTTAATTCAATTTTTCAGAGAGAAAATAAGTCATCAAAAAAATTGTAAAGGTTTTATGTGCTGTTTTAGTTTTACTGGCCATTCTGATCGTTTCTTGCATCTGCGACGACGCTTTATCGAGGGAGGAGTCGTCACCGGGCCGCTGTGCCGCGCTGACATTGGCTGGCTTGATCTATTAATAAATAGACACGGCAACGTTTTTAATGAAGATTTTTTGAAAAATGTAGCCTATATTAAAAAGTGGTTCAATTAATTCTGCTCGTTATTCTGATTAAACTATTTTCAGGTTTTGCGCATTTAACGTTACACGTTGTATAAATATTTATATATTTAATCTACAACGTGTAACGTCAAATGCGCAAAACCTCAGACACTCCAACTGATTTTTAATTCAATTGACCTATTTCAGAGAGAAAATAAGTCATTAAAAAATTGTAAACGTTTTATGTGCTGTTTTAGTTTTACTGGCCATTCTGATCGTTTCTTGCGTCTGCGACGACGCTTTATGGAGGGAGGAGTCGTCACCGGGCCGTTGCGCCGCGCTGACGTTGGCTTGCTTGACCTATTAATAAATAGACACGGCAACGTTTTTAAAGAAGATTTTTTGAAAAATATGACCTATATTAAAAAGTTGTTCAATTAATTCTGCTCGTTATTCTGATCAAACTACATATTTTCAGGTTTTGCGCATTTAACGTTACACGTTGTATACAATGTGTAACGTTAACCCTTAAACAAACGCGAGCCGGTATGCATTTTTTTTTTTAAGGTTGCATTGTATTTTAGGTAATTGAGGGTCACTGATTTCATATTTTAAAACAAAATTTAAAAAAGAATAGGGGATGGGGTAGTTTTTCTGGTGGTAAATAATTTACCATTATCCGTTCATGACTACAAAATTTTTGATGTTGGTGGTAAAATTGTTACCATTGTCCGTTACGGTTTAATTTTCGTTTCTTGACTAGTGACTTCCTCTTGGTTCTACTTATAATATTTGTTTTATATTTTGGAAATGAAACATTTTATTTTTTTAATATTTTTTTATTAGTATTGCATATTAGCTTTTTGCAGTCCAAAAAAAATATACAAAAAGACAACCGATTTTTATATAGATAATCTGATATTTTTCAAAGTGGGATCGGACAAGGGAAAGATAATATCTTTCCCTTGATCCTTGATCCTTCCCTTTTTCAATTTAGATGTTTCAAATATGTGGTAAATATTATTTACCACATATTTGAAACATCTAAATTATATGAATAAGTCAATTGCAAATGCTGCTAACACGTGATATTAGTCAAAATATGTTATAGTTTTGGAATTTGCGTCGAAAAAGTACTTACCAGATTTTTTCTTGAACAAACTTTTAAAATTTCTGAAAACACCCGCCAAAAACTCGACTTTTTTCACAACAAAACCGTTGAGTCAACTTTGACATTACCTTACAGTGACAAATGACGTTGACAGGTTGTCAAATGAAATAAAATAGATAAACAAATTATTATAGATTATAAATATGTGATATTTATACCTTTAGTGTTACCGTATTAAAAGTTAGAGTGCATTATTTAAAAAAACACGATGTGGTAATATATATACCTTTATTTGAATAAGGGTTAAATGCGCAAAACCTCAGACACCCCAACTGATTTTTAATTCAATTGACCTATTTTATAGAGAAAATAAGGCAATAAGAAATTGTAAAGCTTTTATGTCCTGTTTTAGTTTTACTGGCCATTCTAATCGTTTCTTGCGTCTGTGACGACGCTTTATCGAGGGAGGAGTCGTCACCGGGCCGCTTCGCCGCGCTGACATTGGCTTGCTTGACCTATTAATAAATAGACACGGCAACGTTTTTAATGAAGATTTTTTGAAAAATGTGGCCTGTATTTAAAAGTGGTTCAATGAATTCTGCTCGTTATTCTGATCAAACTATTTTCAGGTTTTGCGCATTTAACGTTACACGTTGTATATATATATATATTTTCTGTAATCTTCGTATAGGTCACGAAATTTGCCATTTAAATACCGATTTTTATTCAGTTCGTGCACTCCTTCTCTCACATTAAGAATATCTTCAAGATAACTTCGTCCATAATTGCACAGACGAAACCTTCAGTTTTCCTGATAAGGTCACCAAAACGTTGCCAGGATACGGACGCTAAGAAGTCTAGAACAGGGCTCATCAGAACAGTTCTACACAGGGCTCATGAAGAGCCCGATAGAAGCTCTCTTCTCTTTAGCCATGGAGTGTGGGGTGACCCCCTTGTCCCTTGCGACCACATCACGGTGCATACCCACTTCGGCTTTTAAAAAATATTCCCTGAGACTACACACTTCGCGGTTGTGGAGGGTCTTCGCATTCAAAAAGCTCGACCCCCGCACTTCCGCGGGATATACAGTCTCATCACCGATGATCGTGGGTGATGCACCCGGTTAGCGGTCAGCAGTGTACGGACCCTTCTATACAGGGCGTTGAGTTCGGTCTGAGTCCATTTGAGTATGCCGAAAGAGTATATCAAAACCGCCATGACCCAACCGTTGAAGACACACACCTTATATCCGCCTGAAAGAAGACTAATTAATACCTTCTTCAGACGACAAAAGAAGCTCTCCTTCAACAATTGCTTCATGTCAGTATCGTTGACGCCTGACGCTTCCGATGTACCCAAATACTTATAGCTTTCGGATGACGAGAGGGATCTAAGGTTTATGGAATAGGAGAGTTGAATTCGCTCGGATTCCATAATCTCCCCTCGCTTTACATGCATGACTGCACATTTGTCCACACCAAATACCATCCTGATGGCACTACTGAACGTTGTAATTACCTTCAGTAGCTCCATTGATAATATATTATATTATATTATTAAATATTATATTGAATAAAAAAATATTATTATTATGATATTTATATTTCATTTCTTAGTATCCGGCAGGACCCATAACGTGGCCTCTATTATAGTGTTATTGGTGGCCCCGGGGGTAGGTACCTGCCCCAGCTGGACTCTGGGACTTGGACTTGACCACAGAAGTACATACTACATCCATGACTACGAGTTTGTGATAAACTTGTTTTTGACAGTTAAATTGTAGACGTTGGTAGTGCTGGTGGAGGAGTAGGTATTGCAACTTGCAAGAGGGTTGTCTTTGTGTGTGTGTACAATTTTATATACGTGTGGAAGGTGCCGGTTGGAAAAGGTACATTTATTATTTTTACCGTATTATTTGGTGTGTTGTAGTGTTTAGTTTTGGCGTACTCTTTGATATCAAGGTTGTATCATACTTTCATAGAGAAATCCTTTGTTCCGCAGCTCATTCCACAGATGTGATGTTCTAATGACATGAAGTTTCTTGAGAGCAAATCAATATGGCCCTCAAGCTTGGAAAATGCAGACTCTGCCTCAAGCTTGGCGACTTTTACTCCATCTTCACCGTCGACAATGCTTTGCAGCTGGCGGAGATGGCAATGGAATGCGCCCGGGTGAAAGTAAGTCCCAAAACTTGATTGATTAATTCGGCTCGATTCGATAGGAAACTTGGCAGAAGCAAGTATGTGATTTCAAACCAGTAGTTTGAAGACCAAGTATTACCGTTTCTTTACTTAAACTTAAATCCTGCTGAGCTTAAAGAAAAGTAGTTTTCTCCCAAATATTGGTATTTTCATTTTTATTACCAGAATTTACTTCCTAAGAATTACTTACTTTCTCTCATTACACAGTTTTTGTATAATAATAATTCTAGAAAAGTCTTATTATGAAGTCTTTTCTTAACAAAAGTTCATAAAGAATAACAAAGTTAGGAAAGTAGGTAAACTTTTATGCATGTGTACTTTTCTTACCAATACCAAAATACATGTTTTCATATCCCTGTACAAAATTAATGAAAACACTGCTGATTTAATTAAAACATTTCATTACTGTAATTAATTACAATTTGTGAGGCTTGGTTGCCAGGATCCTGAAAAAGTTTTATACCTATATTTGAAACAGGGCTGTTGGTCTGGTTAATGATTTGACATTTAAAAAAAAAATGTATCATTTGTGTCATTTTGTTAATGAATAATGTTACTTATGCTATTTTCCTTCGTTAGATTACTGCTGCTATTAAAAACCATATTACTTATCTTTAAATAACCTCTGGTAGTAATTTCATGTGAAACTTGTTGCATTGCATCCCACCTGTATTGTTATAAATAATTATGTCCCACTACAGGACTCCAGGCATTTGTTTTACAGGAAAGACAATCTTTTAATTGTTTGTTTTTGCATTTCATAAATTCACATTACTTTATAGGTTTCGTTTCAAATTTTTTCTCTTACACAATATTTTAAAATTAAGGCACTGGGCACAAAAACAAGGCGTGTATATGACAGCTTTATAACCTGAGAATATCAAGACCTTTAAAACCTATGAAGCAGGTACCCAAACACATAAAAAAAATCCATGAGCAAAAGTAAAAAACAGTACTGTGGCTAATAAATGTTAATTAGTTATTGGTTAATTGAGTATTTATTATTGATGTTTATTAGGTTTTGTGTACCTAACACAAGCTACAAAGTTTGTTTAGTTTGTGCCGATTCTGATGTGCACCAAATAAACTTAATTTGTCTTTGCAGCAGCCATTGCTATCTGTTCTCTCTTGGCTCTCTGATAAACCATAGATTAGAGAATGGAGTAAATAAGAACTCACACCAGAATGTGCTGACTAAAAACAAGTTCTGTAGTTGTCTAGGTTCTTCTTCTTGGTCTAGGTTCTGTACTCCTCTAAGTGCCTATTTTGCGCAAGGGTGGAAAAATTATAATTTGATCAACCCTAACTCGAAAGGCCAGCATCGCCTTGGTGTTACTGGCAATCTCATAGAGAGTACCTGGGTTGTAGTTTAAGAATAAAATCTATTTCTACAGCTTCTACTTTTCTTGTGCTTTTTCTTAAAGTTAGAACACTCAAATTTTACTTGAGTTGCGAACAAGGGAATGAAAAGGCTCCAATATCTACACTGAACAGCAAATAAACCGAGCCACCCGCTACCTTGGAACTCTGATTTGATTTTCTCAAAAGTATAAAACTTACAACTATCATAGTTATACATACAGAAAGTGCGTTTCATGATGATTAAAATGAATGGAAACTCATTGGAATTAATCAATTTATTAAGTGTCTATTAAGGGTCTTACAAAGAAGAGTCGTTTTCAAGTCGTGTTAATCGTTAGTAACCATAAAATGAAAAAAAAAAAAATTAAAGCCAGAAACAAAGAAAAAATAAAAAAAAAGTTATTGATCAGTATTCAGTATTCCCTCCCCTTGCTCGGATAACTGCCAACATCCTCGTATTCATCTACCTCACGAGCCTGACGATGAAATCTTGGGGAATTGCATTCCACTCCTCTTCAATTGCGATTCGCAGCTCTGGAAGCCTTGTTGGAGCAGGTACCCGGGCTCGAACCCGACGTTTCAGCTCATCCCATAAGTGTTCTATCGGATTCAAGTCCAGGCTTCAAGCTGGCCAGTCTATCGTACGAATGCTGACGTCGCGTAGATACTGGGTCACCACATGAGCAACATGAGGCCGTGCATTATCATGCATCAACTGCATATCCTGCCCGATATATCCTGCGTAAGGTACCACATAGTCTGCGAGGATTTCAGTAATGTAGCGATGAGAAGTCAATCCACGTGTACGGCCCGTCGGTTCGATGAAAACTAACGCTGTATGTGCGGTTAACGAGATGCCGCTCCAGACCATTACAGATCCTCCTCCATAAGCAACAGTTTCCTCGATGCAACATTGAGAATAACGTTCTCCAGGGCGACGATATACTCTCTGACGTCGATCACTTCCATGTAGACTCACTCTGGTCTCATCAGTGAAGAGGACATTACCCCACTGCTCTAACGTCCAATCCCTATGCTCTCGAGCAAATTCAAGTCGTGCTCGACGGTGGGCTAACGTTAATGCTGGGCCTGTTGCAGCTTTCTTTGGAGTCAGGTTCCGTTCAGGAAGTCTCCTTCTGACGGTATCTGAACTTATAACCACTTTGCGTTCGTCACGCAGACTTTGTTGGACTTGAACTGCGTTGAGGCGGCGATTTCGCAGAACAGTAACTTGGATATAACGATCATCTGCGACTGATGTAGCCCTAGGTCTACCCGTACCTGGACGGCGATCGAATACTCCAGTCTCTAGGTATCGTCTGTAAACTCGTTGCACCGAAGATCTGCTGATTCCAAGTCTTCGAGCGACCTCACGTTGCGCACCGCCTGCAAGCGGAAGCAGCTCAAGCTGTAGCACTACTTCAAAGTAGTGCTACAGCTTGAGCTGCTTCCTGCGGTGTCGTATCCATTATTGATCGAAAAAAAGTAGTAAATACACGCGTCTGAGCAAACTATGGACAAAAACTAGAGAAATGATAATAAATATCCGACTACCCTCTTTGTAGAAAAAAATAACGCTAATTGCCAACTCTAGTCAAAACAAAGCAAATCGTTAGCATTGTGTTTGTTGCTTGATTACAATGTGAGTTGACGATACTTTAGAATAAATTTATAGTCATTTTAATCATCATGAAAATCAATTTCTGTAGGTATAACTTTGATAGTTGTAAGTTATATACTTTTTGAGAAAATCGAATCAGAGTTCCAAGGTAGCGGGTAGTCCGGTTTATTTGCTGTCCAGTGTATGTTATCATTCTCCACTCAGCACACAGTCTGCTGATTACATAATGTGCATTGTTATAGATATACGACGGCGATGGGCTGCCTGACAAGGTGTGCTCGGAGTGCATACAGAAGCTCAGCAGCGCACACATCTTCAAACAGCAATGTGAGCGAGCTGACCAGGAGCTACGCCGCAACTATGTACCTCCACCCGGTAAGACGCACGCTACTTCATAGTTCATGTTAAACTCAAAGTGCATATTATGACCAAACAATGACAATAAGTGAATTTCCAGGATTCAGCATCAGCCCACCACCACCCAACAGACAGAGCAGCGATTCCGCCTTTTCAAATCATACGGACACCACCAACTTGACCAAACCATCGTCTTCCATCGGAGAAAAAGTAACCCCCGCTACCAGAACCCGGAAACGTAGCGCGGACAGCGTCGACAATACATCCACTGGAGGCGCGTCCAGCGATTACAGACCCAGCGGCTCCAAACGCGTGGAGGAACTCAGACGCACCCACAAGCGACCCAGAAGACTGTCAGGACACATCTCCCAATTAGATTCGGATTACGAAGACAACAGCTTCTCGTACTTACCTGACACCGATTCCGATGAGCCCTTACTTAATAATAGCTTCAATTGTGATCAATGCCCCAAATATTTCCAATCCCAAAGAAGCCTCGCCGTCCACAAGAGGGTACACGACAAAAAAGAAAGTCTTGGCGAAAACGCCGTCGTTGATATACCGCAGAAGATAGAGGACGCGACTGACGTAGAAGACAAATTGAACTGCGACAAATGTGGCAAGTCATTCAAGTTAAAGATCATGCTAAAACGTCACCACGAAATATGCGGGAAGACTACAAGTCCCGTCAAGACTCTACAGAAAGAGTTGCTCATCTCTTTAGAACCGATTGATGGCATGAAGAACCGAAACATTGTGTGCGAAATGTGCTCAGCCAAGTTCAAGACTATTGACAATTTGGCAAAGCATATGAAGGTGTGTCATGCTGCAGTCTTGAAAAAAGAAGTTCTTGATAAACGGGAAAATGGAAAAGTGACAGTTCCTTGCATGTACTGCAAGAAGCAGTTCGACGATTACTATGTTCACAGTGCGCATTTCAATAAGTGTCCGAAAAGGATCGACTCTGTGTCGTATGAGTGTCCCATTTGTAAGAAAGTGGTGTTGAGAAAGAACTCTTATTTCTTACATCTTAAGAACATGCACTTTGAGCCACGGATGTCGCCGAAGAGTTCGGTGGAACCTGAGTCACAGGAGTACCATGAGTGTAGAATGTGCCTCAAGAAGCTCCCCTCGCAAGAGTTGCTGATCACGCATCTGGCGGCGCACATGTCGCATATCGATGACAATGATGGTGGAGCTGACAACGAATCTAGGTACATTTTATACTTTCCTAGATTAAACTCTTTAATGTTTAAATAAAAGTAGATTTTTTAAATTTACAAGCTTTAGTTTGATGCTTCTTATCTTTTCAGAGCAAGCACCATAGACGACAATGCGTCTATCCAATCAGTACATAGCCAATCTCGCACTCCCACCGGTCAATTTAAGTGTCCAACATGTGGCAAAGAGTTCAAATACAAGAAGGCTCTTCAAACTCACGAGGCTAGGTGTCATTCAGAAGTACCTGTGCAAGTAAAGATAGAGCCTCCTGATAAGGCATCGACGAGTCTCTTGAGTGAGACGGCCTATAAGCAGACTGAATCGGAATCTAGTCAAGAAGAGGAGGACAACACGTGTGATATCTGTGAGAAACAGTTCTCGTACCGCCGGCTTCTCCTCCACCACAAGCGGACCAAGCACAACATGAGCTCGGGACACAAGCGCGCCAAAATCTACCTCAAAGACTGCTCCGTGCGCTGCCTCATCTGTGACCTCGACATGAAGGTCGGCGCAATCAACGAACACAACCAGACACATATTTCAAAGAACATGAAGCCTAGGAACCTGTATACCTGCGCTGAGTGCGAGGATACCTTCAAGAGCTGTTCTGCTCTCGCAAACCATATAAAGCTGATTCACAGACTAAAACAGAAACGGATCGAAGATACCGTGAACCCGTCGGATTTTTGTGAAGTCGTTGTGGCTAAAGCGGAACCCCTGGACTGGATCCAGAGTCACAACGACTTTGGTGAGGTTCCGGGCGAGAGCAAGCCGTTAGTAGATCTTAGCGGCTTCTCCTGTCCTATCTGTAACAAGAAAATGCCGACCCTTATATCTTTGAAGAGGCACGTCAACTGGCACTCCAATGTAGGCAATAATATTGAGAAAAAGCACGAGTGTTCCATCTGCAAAGAGGTAAGGACTTCCTTAGTATATGTAGCGCTCTTTTACCCGACTACGGAAAATCCAAAGTAGGTTATGATGTTAACGGTTGCACTAAGCGTATTATCACTACATAGTATAAAACAAAGTCGCTTCCCTGTGTGTCTGTCCCTATATATGCTTAGATCTTTAAAACTACGCAACGGATTTTGATGCGGTTTTTTTAAATAGATAGAGTGATTCAAGAGGAAGGTTTATATCTATAATACATGCATACTATAGTAGAGAAACATTGATAATTTTAGAGGTTTCTAATGTGATGTCGTAAATAAACACATTTTTTTGCGCTTTCATTGTAAACGCTGGCTGAACCCGTCGAGATAGATCAAAATAATGTACTACATTATTGTACAACTTAAAAAGGTCTACAAAAAAGTCCGCAATGGTATATGTCTATCTCTTAGGGATAACCCACAATAACCATTTTTTATCCTATACTTTTTACGAGAAATAATGGCTCTAAAATTATCAGTGTTTCACCATTGCACCCGTGCGAAGCCGGGGCGGTTCGCTAGTGTACTTATAAATTACGATTGAGAAATAAGTTCCGTTCGTCAACACTGCTGAACGACGGGGGTGTTAGTTACTGATCGGGAATAATCGAAAAAAGCAAAAAAAGTTCAGTATGTCTCGACATTTACGTGATCATGGAGTCTGTGTTCATGAGCTTCTGCATATGTTCGTAAAACTATATTTACGAGGTTACGATTCTCGAGCGACCTTCACCGGGACGGTGAATTTCTAATGTAGCAGAGCCTGTTGAGGATATCTCTTACTACTTTGTTTTGAAAACGTATGATTTGACGATTACATTTAGCTGGTGCAGCTGAATACCGTAGGTCCATACAGGCTTTAAAACTTGTTTATATAACAATTTATTAGATATTGACTATTGCGACTATCTACCAAGTAGCCATTGCCATGCCCTTTCCAGTGCAGTTTTGCATCCAGGGTCATGCCGAGATACTTGGCAGTATTCGCTTATGGTATTTGTTGATTATTCATGAAAACCGAGAAGTATTGTGGTTTTCTATTGGTAAAGTCAATTTGGATAGTCTTGCTTTCTTTGAGTTTGATATGCCATGTTGCAGTCCACTCATAAACACGATTTATGGACTCGAACCTTTTCTACGACTTCCTCGTAACTATTTCCAACAGCCATGACATCTGTGTCGTCAGCAAAGATTTCAATGACATTATTTTGTAACTCAGGAATATCACAGGTGTATAGAAGACACAGGACCGGACCTAGTACTTTGTGGTACTCCAGCTTATTATTATCTGCCTAAGGTCTGAGTAGGCATTTCTTTGACTTATTCTAAACAATCTATTTGATATATAGGACTATATGATATCTGAAAATAAATTGTTGAGGCAGCATTGTTCTTAGTTTATAAATAAGGCAAACCTTATCGAATGCCTGTGCCACAAAAAATATTAGTCTTTCAAGAAGATTAGTAACTAGCTGCGCTCCGCGGTTTCTCCCGCATAAGTGTCGAACCTGTGGGAATATCGGGATAAAAAGTATTCTGTGTTAATCCCGGTTATAATAGAGTTCGTTCGTAATATGAACTTCATGACGTCGTCATTCTAAAAAGGCTTAATTTAATCAGCTCAAAGTAAAAAAAAACTAAGGTAAGTGATGTGATTATATTAGTCTTCTAAGTAGCAAGATCTCACAGCACAAGTAGGTACATCAAAATATCCAAAAATCATTCATTTGTAAATTATTTGTTTATATTATTATTATTTGTTTATTGAATTTAGTTCATTCAACTCGGTTTACTCTCTCTCCAATCTAACAAAATATTTTTTACTGCATAGTAAAGCTTGTCCTTCAATCCAGAATTGGAAATTCATAGGTTGTATTACTTGTATGTCCGTGAATCAGTTACCAGAATCGGAACAGATTCACGGACATACAATAATATTGAATAATATACCTACTTGCACAGCAACCATACATTGAATAGAGCCGTTTCATCTAATTATTTTGCATATACTACAGAAGATTTAAAATAAAACACAAATATGTAGGCCGGCCGAAAAGTTTCTGCTGGCGAGAAGGGATTATGTTTAGTTTTCGTCGTGTTTGATGAGAGGGGTAGGTAAGGAGGCGGGGGTGTAACTTGATTTTTTTCTGGGTTTATGCGCCCCCTTAAGCAAAGTGATTTTGAAATCGTAACAAAGTTACCTGATTGGAAAAATGATTTTGAGATGAAAATCTTCTAAATCAAAAATACTTCTAAATGCCACATTGACCATAATAATATGAGCAAATTAGGTTGTTGTGAAATTACATATACAACGTGTAACGTTAAATGCGCAAAACCTCAGACACCCCAACTGATTTTTAATTCAATTGACCTATTTCAGAGAGAAAATAAGTCATTAAAAAAACTGTAAAGGTTTTATGTGCTTTTTTAGTTTTACTGGCCATTCTGATCGTTTCTTGCGTCTGCGACGACGCTTTACCGAGGGAGGAGCCGGGCCGCTGCGCCGCGCTGACATTGGCTTGCTTGACCTATTAATAAATAGACACGGCAACGTTTTAATGAAGATTTTTTTGAAAAATGTGACCTATATTAAAAAGTGGTTCAATTAATTCTGCTCGTTTTTCTGATCAAACTATTTTCAGGTTTTGCGCATTTAACGTTACACGTTGTATATTTCGTTCAAATAAAACAGCAGTGAGTTATTTACTCACCGAAATAAAACATTTAAAAGTAATCTCAACCATGTTAGGTGTTTCTTATGTCAAGCTGTTAATTATGTTTCATTCCTCTCCAGCGTTAACAAATTGTTCAGAAAAATGCAGTAAAATCTTCTGTAATGTACTACGTACTTACAGACTTTTGATTTAATATAAATTGTAACTTAATCCAGTAATTTTACAATTTAAATTTAAAGAAGTTTTTTTATAAAAAATTCTGTAACAGAATGCATGGGTGGAGAAAAGTATAGAAGATTTTTAGAACCATAGCTATTGTTGGGGCTAGACAGATAGCCTTTATTGATGATTGTGCGGACGACATTCAAGGACAAATATGATTATTCTGACTTGATATCATCAGTAGCTATATGTCTAACTACAAATAAGTTATTGGGTTCGGCCGTTAGTGAATAATCTACTATTAAAATCTTCATGAACACTTTTTCATATGTAATGTTGTTGTTTCAGTCCTTCAAGTTCCAGTGCCACTACAAGATCCACATGCGCGAGCACTACCGCGACACCAACCTCGACCCCAAGCATCTCACGTGCACCATCTGCGGTCGCCGCAGCAAGCACCTACGTGCCGCGCAGGCTCATATGACCTACCACAAGCAGACGCGCTTCCAGAACAAAGACTACCAGTGCTCCATCTGTGAGAGGGTCTTCCAATACCGCAAGGTCTACCTCTCGCACATGGCCATACACTACAAGAAGGGCGACAGTGTCATCAACACTATCGTAGGCGACGCCATGCCCAGCAACGCCGACAGAAGCGTCTTCGACGGCACACACACCTGTCACCTCTGCGGCAAGATCTGCGATTCAGAAAACTCCCTCAAATGTCATCTCTCATGGCACACCTCCAAAACTTTCCTGTATGGCGCTCGCCACGAGTGCACCATCTGCAAAGTGAAGTTCACTAACAAGCGAAGACTAGAACTTCACACCCGAGCTCACTACGAAGACGATAACGGTCCCTACAAGTGCACCATTTGCGGCAAAGGGTACACCGACGAGGGCTACTACCAAAGACATGTGAAGGGACACAACTTCGACCACCAGTCCCACAAAAAGAGGATCGAAAAAATCAGAAAGGATAAAGTTAAATGTCCAATATGTACGCGGTACTACCCTGACTTGGTGAAGCTGATCCGTCACTTGCGGCGTACGCACCCCGAGAGTAAGATGATCAAGACCGACCCCGACGCTCCGCCACCACTCTACTACTCCTGTAAGTTGTGCGCCAAAGTATTCCTAGACGAGCGGAGACTGCAGTCCCACGAGGAAGCTCATTTAAGGAAGCCAGAGTTCTTTAAATGTAAGTTCTGTGGAAAGAAATACATTTCGCTAAAGAACCACCAGATCCACGTGAAGGGTCACTTGGCGCAGAAACACTACGACAACCCGCTAAAGTGTCCGCACTGTGACGAGAAGTTCGTGAAGGGCTACGGACTGCACCACCACCTGCGCGACGCGCACAACGTGAACGAGAATTGGATCGCGGAGCGCACGGAGCAGCCGCTCGACGGCCCACTGAAAGACCTGCAGTGCTCCATCTGTATGAAGGTCCTTGCCAGCAAAGGGAATTACGAGCGACACATTGACTACCACAACTCCTTAAGATGTAACTACTGCTTCGATTACTTCAGCTCTCTCAGGTTCTTAGAAGGGCATTTAGCGTTCTCGTGCGAGAAGAAAAAGCTTCTAGGCGATACTGAAGCTTACCCTAAGAAAGTGAAGTGCAACATTTGTTACAAAGCATTCCATGTTCAAGTGAAACTAGACTGCCACTTGCGCACGCAGCACGGCGTCATAGTAGACAGGGAACGGAGAGCAGGCAAGCAAGAAATTGTCTGCGATTATTGCTTTAGAGTTTTCGAAAACGAGGATGCTCTGAGTACTCATAAGATTTACCATCGCACGATTGGCTACTACGGGTGTATTTACTGCAAAAAGAAGTTTAACACGTTGACTGTGTATCGGAAACACAAGAATCACCATATGGCGCAGCTCAATGTAGATAACCCGACGAAATGCGAACATTGTGATGAGACGTTCGTCGCTTTTAGGGAAATGATATACCACATGCGAGACGTACACGGAGATGACAAGGAGTGGTTCACAGAGCCCAAGGAGTCCATCGAGGAGACCTGCCCCATCTGCAGCAAACGATTCTACAACCTTCACAAGCATCTGACTTACCACGAACAAAACAAGTGCAAGAAATGCAATGAATATTTCTACTCCCGGGCAGACTTCGATAGTCATCTCTGCGCTATTGAAAGCGATGACGAAGGCACGGCATACCTTGGCAACGAGGACGCGTTCCAGTACGAGGAGTGCAGGTTCTGCTTCAAACCTATCACTAAGAAGAGCACCAAGCGGCTTCACGACCAGATACACAAGGGCTCCGGCTCTATATCCTGTAGGTTCTGCTCACTTAAATTTAAAACTATGGACGCTTTTAACATACACGCATTCTCTCATCGAAGTAGAAAATACAACAAGAAACCGATAAAATGTCGGAAATGTGGCGAAAAGTTCGTTAAATACGGACCATTTGTGAAGCATATGAAGTTAGTTCACAAATCTACGAAGAAGATTCACTACAGAGCGGTAGTGAAGCCTGAGAAATGTGTCGTTTGTGGAGACGACTTCCCGAATCTTCACAACCATTATCGCGCTCATCTGCTGAACCAGTGTCAGAATTGTCTTAAATACTTTACTTCGTATAAAGCGATATCTGCGCACGAGTGCGACAAAGAGGACAAGGACCCATCGAAGGTGTTCACGTGTGACGCTAACTTGAATGAGCTGATAAACACCTATGTTCCAAAGGACGAGAAGGATGATGAGAAGTACTACGGCCACACAGACGATGAAGAAGACGATGTTGAGGCACAAATACTTGGCGAAGAAGATGAAAGTCAGGAGAGTAAAGACATACCGATGCTCCAGTCGCCGATCATATCAGATGTTCTGTCGCTGTTCAAGACGGAGATGAATGGGATGGGTGAGGTGGATGGCGTGGTGGATAACATGGAAGAAGTGGTCAATATAACTGATGACGACTCGGTGGATGTCGACGATTCCGTCATGCCAATAGTTGTCGTTATTGATGACGATTAAACAGGGGCA
The DNA here is from genome assembly GCA_949629135.1 of Eremobia ochroleuca. Taxonomy (NCBI): domain Eukaryota; kingdom Metazoa; phylum Arthropoda; class Insecta; order Lepidoptera; family Noctuidae; genus Eremobia; species Eremobia ochroleuca. The sequence continues at coordinate 4,317,111 of OX451387.1, forward strand.
ATGTGAAAAAGATTCGGCAATTTTCTAAACCAATGGTTTTACGCCCAGCGCATATGCGAAGCTTTACTGCTTTCTTTGTTCTACCACCTGAAAACCATATAAGAATCGGTCCTCGATAACTTATGGTCAGTGTCGCTTCAGCACAAGTAACCTGGGTAGCGACAAAAGGTAGGGCTAAATTCTAAACTCACCCTTGACCTGAGTCCCACGAGACTAGCAAACCGACTATGTGTAAAAGTCTTATTATCCTCGAAAAACCATTCAATTTTGTCTCTTAAATGTACCGTAGTAAAGTCGCTTTTCGATTCGACATCATAGATGATGATAGAATGAAATAATACTTGATTTAGGACAGAAGTGAAGTGGAAGATACTTATGACGTGATTAGGTGGTAATTATTTTGTTAGTATTGCTAAGACTAAACCGCAGAATATAATTTAAGCCAATATCATAAACAACCACTGTATATTTAATCCATTATTACCATATAATTATGTACTATGATCAGCTAGCCATTTTTTAAATACTTAAATTACTTATTTTCCTTTATTTTTAGACTAAAATGAATGTCGGCTGAATGGTGCATAGTTTAATAATAGCTCAACTGACACTAATGAGACACAATTACTTTTTCTATTATTACCGATCTTTAGGAGATTCCGCGACATCGGAGCGGATAATAAATATGCCTATAGATGAAATATGTAACTAGAATACGATATTTTGCATAGTGTCAACAGATATATTCTAAAAACGATATAGCAATTACTTTTGTTTTCGAATATATTCAATGTACGGTTTCGGCTTCGCCACGATTTTATTCTGGGAGCACAGTGCCCCCGCCAAGTCGAGCAATTATATCCTCCTGAGATCCATGGTGTCACCTAATATAGAATAGATAGGTATTACAGCGCGTAATTTTCGGTATTGTATGTCATGGCTTACAACATAGCAACCGAATACGTCGAACAGGATTGCGTGTATTTTCACCGCGCATTGGTTTATTTTCTGTAATTGCCTTCTTCTTGTAATTGATTCAAGTTTTATTATAAAAAAACAAAACTATAAGTTATTTTCACTTCTCATGCACCAAAAGTTCGTCTTTATGTTGTGCGTAGGCGACAGTCGCTTTTTATGCTCTACTGCATTTTTTTTTTTTTTTTCTAAGGCTAAAGATAATAAGGCCCAACAGCCATTCGCGCAATAAATCGACGCAGATAAACTCGTTATTTTATTTCATTTGCTTTAATTTATATCACTTCAGTGTTTTCTATCGTTAATTTAATAAAACCAGATAAAATAGTTGTCATTTATTATTTAAAAACACAAAGAAACGTTTTTATGACTTGAGTTCAGTATGAAGTGTTATTATTATAATTATTGTTATTATTACTACCCAAGCCGAATGATGTGTCATTCGACTTGGGTACAGACGCCAGCACATCAAGCTACTACAATTGTCAAATTTCTCTAATAGATTTTCAACTTTATAGCTAAAGCATAAGGTTCAAAGTTGACTGGGAAAATTTGACAGTTTCGGGTAGCTTCATGTACTGGCGTCTGTACAATATCATACTGCCAAGTTGAAAAAAAAAAAAAAAAAACTTTCAATAAGTTTCCTGGCAAGAATTAGCTATTCTCTTCTTCAATTTTGCAACATTTTTGAACTGAAAATAATGGTAAGTATATACTTTATGTTTGTTTCATTTTCTCGCAATCGAGAGATTTTATTACTTGGAGTTGTCTTTGTTCAATTTTTTTTTTAACTTTCGCACAATTATAAAGAAACTAGATATAATTTTTTTTTTGTGTTAAAATAGGTATCATGACGCCTAAACCGGAATATCTGTGCTTTTCATGATATTGAATTGGGTTGTTTTTATAGTTTAGATATAGATATCATGGGAAAAAGGATTACCTATAGTAAAATTATTATAAATAGGCATAAAAAATATTTACGAAGATTGCAATAGGGAATTGTAATTGATAAATTGTATGTTGATGGTTTGATACTATTTAAACATTGTGCCATCGAAGATTGTATTTTGTTCAAAATTATGTATCATGTTCTTTTGTGATATTTCCGCGTTGTAAATAAATGGGAATTGTAAACTGCGTGCCGTGCTCGTTCGAAGCTCCTAACTCCGTCTACGCTACGCGAATTCGTGATCCGCTCGTGCTTGACTCGCCTAGCGCAAACCCAGCTTTATGTACAGACGCCAGCACATCAAGCTACTACAATCTGTCAGATTTCTTTAATAGATTTTAAACTTTATCACCAAAGCATAAGGCTCAAAGTTGATTGGGAAAATCTGACAGTTTCGGGTAGCTTGATGTGCTGGCGTCTGTACATACGACTGCACATCAAGCTACCCGAAACTGTCAAATTTTTCCAATCAGCCTTGAACATAATGCTAATAGCGATAAAGTTGAAAATCTATTAAATAAATTTGACAGATTGTAGTAGCTTGATGTGCTGGCGTCTGTACACAATAAAAAGGTTTAAATGAGTCTCACTATTTAATAATCGCGTCTCTAGTTCTTTAACACTATGTAAGAGTTACGTTTTCTGTACAAAATGTTTTAAGTATGTAATTATTTTATATTATAGAGGATGTTTGAAGTTTTTACTAAGAGTCCGTTTCTACTGAAGCGAAGCGGAACGGCGGTGTGCAGGAATCGACCAATAACATTGGTTTAAATCCACATCCTGTGTGTCGTCTCGTCTGTGATTGGCCGATTCCTGCTCTTTTCAGCTTCCGTGGAAGCGCACAGTAACGAAAAATACCTTTATTTGTTCGATCGACAAACCTTTGAGTTTGTTAGTACTGTAGAGTAAGATAGGTAGCTAGCTCGATTTAGAACTGTACCAGTGATTTTGTAACTTGTCTGGAGATTAGCAGCTAAGGGTCAGCTCTTAAAAAAAAAAAACATGTCCATCAAAGTGGCAGTTTTAGTAAAAATGTAATGATTTAAAAGCAATAACTGTTATTAAGTATTTTGTATACGTTTATGGGTGTATGTATAAACGTTGTGGTTAAAAGACGTTTGTTATACGACAAAAAAAATGTATGATAATGCAAAGTTACTTATTACACAACTTTAAGCAACGTTTATAAATAGACCCCACTGTTTCCATTAAAATTCAACCATAGGTCAAAATAGTGTAATTTTACAAGTCTTTGTATTAGCCAAAGGGAGTGAATGTATTGTATACTAGATTACCTTGCCGACTCGCAGTCACACTAGATTATCACACCAGTATGACAAACAGGATTTTTTTTCTCGTTTGTCACACCAATGATTTTTCCACACCATGTATACGATAATTGCTAGTGCAGTACCTTTGTATTCTAATAGTCGATCTGCTGATCGGCATTTGCCGACTTTCGTTCTTTGCCGACTATTTAGATTTTATACATTTAGTTATATTTATTTATTAAAACTTTATGCACAAGTAAAAAAAATACCGTACATACAAAGGCGGACTTAATGTCTGAAGCATTTTCTATCAGTTAGCCTTAGGGTGATGCAGAGACGACTTTTTCATATTAAGATACTTTCATTTCTTATTAAAAACAAAATAAAAGTAATGGGTACATGGCCCGACAATGGTTAAATGATGAACAATATATCGCCGACTGGAATATTTATGGTTGGTCAAAGGTACAGAACCAACAACGTTTGTGACTGTTGGCACTCCCAATTAAATAAAAATATAAATAAAAACTACGTAACCATACTAAAATATTAACAGTATTATTCAATAAAAAGGAAATTAGTATAATAAAAAAAAAGAAGTGCTGACCAAACTGATAGATAATCTTCTGCCAATTAAAACTTAAATTGTGAAATATCATTGGGACATTTACTTGCAACATTGCGTTAAAGACGTAATACGAAGGTTTTTAATTTAACGAAGTAGTATAACTAGGACAGCATTAGTTAGGAATAAATAGTGTGGAAAAATCAGTGGTGTGACAAACGAGAAAAAAAAATCCTGTTTGTCACACTGGTGTGACTACGAGTCGGCAATGCTAGATTACAACTCCTAACTGCCGCACTCAGAACGTCACTTAAAAATATTCGAACATTATAGTGCGGCCGTCGAGAGAATGCGTTCTTGACACCTGTCAGTTTCATACCAACGGATACGTGTTTTGCGAATTTGTCTTTATTGGCTACTAGAATGGTCGCACTGACAAGTGTCAGGAACCCGTTTTCTAGATGGCCGGACTGTAACATTAATTGACCAGTATATCTTAACACTGTCAACAATATTGATTGTCTCAATTAGTCATATTTTTAACTGATGGCGGCGTTCCAATTTATACTTGTCAATACAAATTAATGATTGATTAATTTTAAGTAACGACTCTGATACGCCCGACCAAACATCCAGCTGCACATTTCTAGTTTAATCTGATCTCTCATGTATGGAAATCCTATACAACGTGTAACGTTAAATGCGCAAAACCTGAAAATAGTTTGATTAGAATAACGAGCAGAATTAATTGAACCCCTTTTTATAATAGGTCACATTTTTCAAAAAATCTTCATTAAAAACTTTGCCGTGTCTATTTATTAATAGGTCAAGCAACCCAATGTCACATGTCAATTTTTTTAATGACTTATTTTTTCTGTGAAATAGGTCAATTGAATTAAAAATCAGTTGGGGTGTCTGAGGTTTTGCGCATTTAACGTTACACGTTGTATAATGCGAGGAAGTCACCTTACACTAGAATTAATAAAAGCTTGCTGTATCGTCGTGTGTACCAAGGATAGATTAAGGATAATATTAAGTCCAGTCAGCGTCTTTGGTCGTCTAATTATAAGATAGTGTTTATTCCAAATTCTATTATAAAGAAGTTACTTTTATTTGTGGTTAATTTTTTAAATCCTTTTTTTTTGTGTCATACTCCGTTATTTTCTTTGTAAAACGTAGATTGTTGATGATGGGCAAAATAAAATGGTCATTAAAATTTTATTAATGTTTATTTAGTCAACATACTCATTTATGAATAGCTGATTAACCAAGGTACTGATTACCTTTTGATTTAGTATAACATTCGTAAGTTCTGTGATACATTTCAACTGTATAGTTGATATACAGCATAATATCAAGCTACCCCTTACATACAACCACAGAGTAACCGTTGCAGTCGTGTAAAGACAAATGACAGTATTACACTAAAGGCAGTTTTCACAAGACTACAGAACATATTATAATAATCGTATGGTTGATCACATACAAAAACGCGCATCTGCGCGTGATTTTTTTTTTATAATAAAAACGCGTTTCCGCGCGAAGAAAGTGGCTCCATTTTTCACGCCCGTCGCGTGGCGCGTTGTAGTGAGGCAGCAATTCTAATTACTTCAGTTAACCAGCCAACCACAAGTTTTCAAGTTTTTGTACATTACATACATCGTAAACGTTGATAGTTATAAAAATATCTAGGTATCGTTATTTTATTAAGATACATATAGTCATAACCCTTCTTACACTAGTTTCAACATTATTTTATACAATGCTAGTACAATTTAACTTGGATCTGCGTGGGATCGAATAATATTCCGAGCGGAGTCGGAGTCGGGTGTAACATTGGTAGTAAGTTTATATTATGAATCTGATTATGCTGATTAACATTGTGTACAACATCAAATATACAAATGGTGAGAAAAATATTTTTAAGTCCTCTGGCTGATAATGTCTCGGGGACTGTTGAAGGCAGTAGCAAAGCTCCAGGCATGTTTCAACATCAGAACTGTGCAACTGGTCTTCTATCGTATTGCTGCTGAAACCATGCGAATTCTTTCATAAGTTAATCTGTTCGATTTTCTATCTAACTTAATTACCTATTAATCATAAAAAAATTAAAAGAAACAAGTACAACTTGAATGAAAATAAACTTTACTCTTTTTTATAATAAAAATAATTATTTTACTCCATAAAAATTGAAAAGAAAAATACGCACAGTTTTATGAAAGTTATTGCTTTTATCAAAACATAAAAAAATCTTCGAATTAAATCGATTCAAAAAGAGCACATCTCTAATATCGATAGATCAACGTGAGCAGTCATTAAAGCATTGAGTAAAACTATCGATACTAACTTCGAACCCATCGATTTAGTGTCAACTATGTATACTTATTATTTCTATTAACTAGCTACATTGAAGTATGTGCTTCGAAACGTTACATATTATCACATCTTGAATATCGACGTGCCAGCGCCGCGCTAAGCATTTCTCATTTCTAGTTCCTTTTCGAACTATGTATTTACCTGACTCCCAGAAGGAGGGAACGTATTTTCAATGGAGACACATTTACCATTCTTTCTTCTTTCTTGCTTTTTTCCAAGAATACGATAACTTCAACGTTTCTCAGTACACACTTTGTAATTTTAGAATCACCTTCGATTTTCTTTCAGTCATATACAGCACTTTAGTCTATTAGAATTTACCTACTACAATTATATACACATTTTACATCAATTATATAAAATATATATAAGTGATCTCGTCGAAAGAGTACGTCAGCCTTTGATTATAAATTGTTAATGTAATAAGGCGATATAATATGCTTTAATATTTGTTGATAGATACATAATTAAATAGTGTTTGTTTTAATAGTTGTAAAGCAATATACATCAAACGTATTCTTTCTACGGCTTCACAAACGTAACATTTTAAACATTACTGTCTCAATAAAAATATTAATAACTTGTAGCAATTATTATCATAAGTAATTAATTAGTTAAATTACAAAATATATTCACATGACACTAATAAAAATAGACGTTTTAAAGACTTGTTTAATCGAGGCAGCGGTTGGGCATTGTAGTGTACCCAAGGACTACTTTGAGCATGTCTACTCTATAAGGCGTAAGTTGAACTAGCTTGAGCGTTAGACCTCATCTACTTTGCTTGGAAACTGATTCCTTTAAGTTGCAAAGTTTCAAATAAATTAGAATGTTTTCTCAGTAAAATCATACTGCCTCGAATTAAGAAATAAGTTTAAAAACTTCAAAGCACTATTACGAACACCTAGAATTAAATGCTTGACTTAATACAAGAGAAAATATTGCTGAGCACAGTTATTCCAATATCACATTTGAAATGAAGTAAATTCATACGCTAGGACAAAGTGAAACTGACAAAGGAAATAAAGGTTTATACACCATGCCACAGAAAGGTGTAGTACAGACCATCAATCTGAACAACTTTCTCCAAGGGACCAACATCGTAATCGCGAAAAGAAATTTAACTGTCCTATACAAACTTTCAATACCTACTCGATTAAAATGTATGGGATGGCTGATTATTTTTTCTCGATAATGATGTTGGTCCCATTGAGAAAGTTGTTCAGTTTGTGGGTCTGTGCCACATCTTTCTGATACACGCTGTAAATGCTTTATCAGTAACCACTTCACCACTAGCTACTCTGGTATATGTTTCTTTTAAGAAAAAGATATTTTGAATGCCTAATTAATATTAAATTATTTTTAAATAAGAAGTTAACAAGAGCTATGTAAGAGCTTAATTTAATTTTTATACATATTAAGACACTTTGTATATGCAACGTAAACATCTTTCGTTCTGTCAAACTATTTAAAAATAATACTTTTATTAAAATAATAAAAATATTCTTATGACTGATTTAAGTATTCAAAATTATATTTTAATATATGGTTAATAAACAACATTATCTTTATTTATTCCATATAATCAAAATGTAACTTTTAATAAAAAGAAATTAATTACACCAAGTAAATTTAAGTGAAAATTAAATAGTTTAAAAACAAACCTTATATACTCATATTTGTTTATTGTTAGCTAAGGACTAAGGGTATTATGTGTTAAAAGTTTTAAACTATAATGCGGAAGTCGTCTAATAGTCGACGGTTGAAATGTCCAAGTATAAAGCTAGGGTTTCCTAAGACTACGGGGCCGCAACATAGCGTCCGCAGTTTACTGTCGAATGACGTCACTGAAACGTTATCTATGAAAGTACATTGGTGTGTTTTCCTAGAGAGCATTTTTGACACCTTAAAGTCAAACCCTGCTGCTATAATTTTCATGCCGGCCGTTATGTGACGGCTATCGCTGTTGTAGGAAACCGAAGCTTAAGGGCTGATTTTACGAAAGTCAGATATCTTATCCATGGAATAAAATTGACGTCTGACAATAAGTACCTTTTTGTGTGGAAAAGCTATCAATAATTCAATATTTATTTGCAGGATAAGACGTCGATGCATAGAAGTTTAAGAAGTATAACATTGTGTCAACACATTCCTTGACTAGGATTAAACCATAACGCTCGTATAAAATTAACTGACGCTTTATAGACTAACTGTTGAGTAGTCTATAGCACACGTTCGCACGGACGTAAAAATATCGAGGCGGGGTTTTACCGCGCACTGGATTTTCAAGTCTCGTTGTTGAGCTGAGCGCATCCAAGCGCGTCATAATCAAAAGCAGTGCGTTGAAAATTCAGTGCGCGAAAAAAAAATCTCCGCGGGAAAAATGAGCCCGCGCGAACGTGGGCTAAGGGTGCGCACACAACAGATGTTCGTCACCGATTTGCAGCCTGTCGTACTTAGACTGAAATTGACAAGCCGAACTGCCCTGAATTATTTTCTGCTATCGCCGCACGTCAGACAAAACACTTGAACCAAGAAAACCACCCTCACTGCTATGAAATAAAGGTGCTGCCAAAGTCCAATTGTTAACACGAACGTGGGGTTGACTGTACGCACCCATATAGTTTCTCATTTTCTAGTGTCACATGAAAACTCGGACAAAAAAGTAAAGACATGGTTCATGCGTTTTCTTGGAGGGATTTTAAAGATATTATTATGATCTAAGAATATAGATGATCAAATAAGGATGGAAGGACTACTAAGGAAGGACCAAAAGTGGCATAATAATGGACAAAAATAGTCATTTTCCATTGCGTGAATAGTACGAGGCATTCCCCGTCGTCAGAGGTGCAACCTGACTTGTCTATAACCTGTAACGCTTCGACGAAAGTTGGTGGACATATCAGGAGGTGTAAGTAATGAAAAGATGCGTGCAAATACTTTGTTCGTGTAGGTGTTAAAGCCAGTAGTATCCATTAAAACGGACCTCGTTCGGTTTTCCTTTTCTAAAAATGGCAGTTAGTTTGTATACGTTTTTGACACTAAGAAGTAATTGAATATAAACCATCTTTTCTAAGGCGTGGTCTTGTGTTTTTATGCTGTATGGCTTTGTTATGTACCTTGCCTTTAACGATGGCAGCATCGGGCATTTCAGAGTCCGAGGATTGGTGAAATCACGAGATTTATTTATGAGCATGTTTATGTGATTTTATGATGACCACTGTAAATTAACTGAATTCTTCCTTTCTCAAAGTTCGGGACATAGCTCAATCATCATAGAGCTGTGAAATACTCACGACTTTCGATCATTTCTTTGCTTGTTATTATTCAGGCCACAGTACTTGTTCTATCTTGGTCAGGTCATAGGGAGATCTCAGTCGTCCCATTCTCCGTCACTGGTGGTAGCGTCAGACATATCGGAATCTGAGTCTGAGTGTATGGCGCGGGAACGTTCCTCTAGAGCCCTCTGTAGCGCTTCTGCGAGCCCGCATGCGGTGCCCGCTTTACGCTCGCTGCCGCTGTTGCTGCCTGAGCGGGACACCTGGGAACAAGCGTAGAATGGAGCATGTAATGTAGCAAACACACATGACTGTAAGTATGCAAATAGCTTGCTTTTCACAGTGGCATTCACCAATCAGTTGGGAAAGATTTGTGAAATGTATTGAAAAAACAAGATGGCTGTTGTCCGACTACCGATTTTGGCCAAGCGCCAAAAGATTCTTGCACATCCAACTATCCGAAACTGTCAGTTTCCTAATCAACTTTGAACCTTAAGCTTTAGCGATAAAGTTGAATATCTATTCAAGAAATTTGACAGATTGTAGTAGCTTGATGTGCTGGCGTCTGTACATCTCATCATCTGGCTTATTCTCAACCATGTAGGGGTCGGCCTCCAGTCTTACCGGATGCAGCTATCTGACCTCTACAACCCAGTTACTAGGTAATATAATACCGCTTTATAAGCCCGGTTGTCAGACTTTCGGGCTTCTGACGACCCGTAACGATTGTCAAAGATCCACGAATGGCAGCCGAGACCAACGGTTTAACGTGCTTTCCAAGGCACGAAGGGGTCTCGGTATGTAAAGATGGTTACCCATCCTCCGACCGACCGCGGCAAGCAATAGATCGATCGACCCGATGTTATTAGTTAGGGGTGCGCGAACCACAAATAAGCTGGAATAAGGGGAGGAAGGTGATGATGAGAATATAGTACTTACGGCTTTGAGCTCGACGCCTTGTCTGATCTCGCTGAGTAGATTACTTCTGCTGTCTTCAACCACGGCCGGCTTAGCCACGGGCTCGACGCGCTAGAATAATAAATTGATTAACTCTATGTTTTATTAACTCTATGTTTTATTAACTCTATGGTTTATTAACTCTATGTTTATTTAAACTTTCGCACACATTAAGGTACATACAAAGACTGACTTAATGCTTGCATTATCTACCAGTCAACCAAGGGTGGTGAAGAGATAGGATGGCAGGTGCTCTGTTTGAGAGGAAATAATAATATTTAACCCTTTGAACACCAATGACGCTTACAAGCGACAAACGTAATCGGGCGCTAAAACGCCAACGACGAGTTTAGGCGACAAATAGATGTGCTAATTTATTATCTGATATTAAAGAAAATGGGTAAAAGGATTAGGTAATTTTAACATTTTATCACTAGCATTTTGTAGGTACCTATTTAATAGTAAATAAATGGCTTAGCGTAGAGAGCATATTTCCGATGCGCTGCGCTTGGCGTTCAAAGGGTTAAAAAGATAACATAATGAATGAAAAATAAACAAATAAAAGAGAGATACACACGTATGTACATAAATAGGTTATAAACTTATAATATTATACACATACATACATAATCAATTTAATATACGGCATGATTTTTTTACAGGCTCCAAATTTTTACAGGGTGTTCTACTCATGAATATGAACAACTTTTACTACAGAACCAACTGTGATATCACGAAAAAAAATCAGCTGTTTCATACATTTTGGTCAAGTAGGTATTGAACTTTTGTATTAAACAGCTGATTTTGTTTGTTATTGGAGACAGTTAAATTAAGGTCGTTTCAAAAATTACTAAAGATGTAAACAACAATGGCCGCTCGATATTGTCTATGGTTTAGTGATGCAGTTGTATGAATTTAAGTTTTGACGCTATCGATGTTACAATTTTTTTGGGTGGAAATTTTGAGGTTGATAAATAGAATTACCCACTAGGTACCTCCCCAGCAAAATATCTGCAAGATTCAAATTCGAAAAACATATACATATATCTATATTTTTGCAAAAAAAAATAAAATATAATGAGTATTTCGACACGTATCGATACACAAGAACATTTAAGTAATGTTTGTTTTCGTCTACTTAGGTCGGAGGTTTTAAGATCGCTTGAAGCGGATATGATCGGTGTTTCAATTGCCAAAAATAGTTTTCTTTTGACGAATTGCCCAACGTCGCCATTCAATACCGAAT